>CM060962.1:203892363-203914863 GCA_030765045.1 Tenodera sinensis | reverse complement strand
GGAACAAATGCACGGCGATTCGAGCATAGTGTGTATAGTAGTGGAGTTTGCATCAACTACTATGGAGCGAGATGGTTCAGGCGGTAACCTCATTTGGGAGGTCGCTGGTTCGATCCCCGTTGCCGACGTTCCTGACCCATTGGTTTTTTCGGAGGTTTCCCTGGCTCGCCAGGCGAATGCTGGGAAGGATTTCCATATCCTCCGAATTTCCTGTCCCACCATTTCGTTACATTAATCATTTCGTGTCATTCTTCATCCCGTTAGGTATCTTTCAGGGTTGGAAGCGTCGGCGAGCGTCACAGCAGCAGCAGCAGCACGGCAGGAGAAACAAATGCGTTCTGGAAATCTCGTTCCCCCGGACTGGAAGGTGAGCCACTAGTTTCTGGGCCCCCATGGATTGGTATAAGCCCGAGGGGGGGGGGCTAAGCCAGCCTCCCCCGGGGTGGTTCTAACTGGGAAAATGCAGGGACGCTGGCCTCTGCTCTGTTATGGCAATAAACCGGCCGCCCTTAGGATCCATTCGCCTCATCCATCCTCGGGGGGTACCCCATCAAGGGCATAGGCACAAAAGATCGCCTTCCGGTCGAGGTGCCAAGTCCCCCTCCGCACTTTGTCATAGTCATAGTCATACATCAGCTAATTGTTCATCCACACTACACCATGTGTACGCGAGCATTGGAAAGCTCAATCAGAACCTTCAGTTCCGGGACGCATCTTCCGCTTTTCATGCTGATGCTCTCTTGAACTACCAAGAAGAAACACTGGAACTCGCATTATTTCATCTGATGCATGTATTCCGGCGAACCTTCAAGGTTTGGTGCGCAAGAGCGGTAAGCCAGTGAAAGAGCGTGAGTGTAACTTCAAGCCTGTTGTCTTTCCAGTAAATGTGAGGCTCGTATGCAGTCCCGGGTTCAATTTCCGTCGACCGCCCATTCTGCCCTTTGGTTTTTCGTGGTCAGTTGGCGATCCCCTTTCTCTCATTACCGTTTCATTTCGTTTCCCTCTCATATTTCAAGCTTCATGGCTTGAGCCGGTGCCGGGCAGATGGTGCAGTTGCTTGCACACACGTTGCCCAGCCAACTCGCTGGGTAAGGTGCAGCATAATACAACGTCAAAAATAAGGAACGTTAATATTGCTGTAACTTCTGATTTCAGGTCCAGTGAACACATTACTTTCATGGAAGTTATTTCAACCACTCAGCAGGTTAACATACTGCGTCTATCTCGTACATGCGCTGTGGCAAGTTTTAAGAGCAGCTTCAATGAGAACTTCAGGATATCTGGGTGATATTATCTTTGTAAGTATAACTTTCTCATCGTAAATTTCAAGTGTTAACATAGTTTCAGTGCAATATTCCTTATTTCCCCCTTCATCGACAAATGGTCCTCTTCCTTACTCTGCTACTACATCCAATCAAATCAGTACGAATCTGGATAGACTATTAGTGTGTCGACTTTAGGGCTGATTTTAACATATTAATCTCGCACATAAGCTCCTCTACCATTTTTATTTCTGGTGTATGCTTTTATAAACAAACATAATTCTTGCAATTAATTGTTCTTCCACACAATAGCAACGATTAATTGCATTGATTGACTTTAGAGTTGGTTAAACTAGAAGCCCAGGACTTAAGTACTTACAATATTAAGTTGCCATTAAAGTACCTATGTTATCTCATATGAATTGAGATCTTGTGTGGTTTACGGGAAAAAATGCGAGTGAGTTAGAGGACTTAATGTCGCTTCGGCACATTGGCCATGGTAGCTTAGTGGTTAGAGCAGCCGAATCATAACGGATAGATTCGTGGTTTAAATCCCAGCTATGACATTGAGTTGTTCAGTCTCATTCTACCCGTTCCAAAAATAATTCTTGTTGAACATATGTCGCCAATATTTCAAAAGGCTCCTCATATTTATATTCGAAATGCATATAGTTACTCAGATATGTTATTTGCCATGAAATATCTTACATGTGCGGTATTTTAATAAAATTGATCAGAGACATTTCTAATAAAATTGAAAATATCGAAAGTTAGTTCATCTTTTTAAAAGTTGGGACGTTTTCTTGTATGTCTTCATGTCGCATCTTTGGAAGATACTGTACTCAAATACCAAGATTGACATTTATTCGTATTTTCATTTTTGAATTATGGTGTTAACAGACAGAAACACACACATGCACACATCTGTACGCGGGCCACTCTTTTAAAGTACTTACTATGTTTTTTGATTCACAGCGCCCAAAATATGTATTTCTAGAAAAATCGCGGTATACTCTGCCTTCTAAATAGATAGTAGAGGTTGTAACAGGTATGGCATATTTGACAATTGAAACCAATAATAAAGAAGAACTCAGAAAAGGTTAAACACAAAAGCGCATTTCACAGAATTTTAATGTGGTTTAGTGAGATTTAAATTTCTTTGTGCAGTACCTTTCGATCTTAGGGTTTACAAGTTATATAGAATTCATTCAGAATGAGGAGGAATTCATAGGCTATTTCTAGAAAATTTAAGATAAACATTTTATTTGAAATACAAGCACTTCCAAGAGAATGCGTTTAAATAAAAGATTATAGACATTTTTCGAATAAATAGACAATTAAGAAATTTTCCGATATAAAGGCCAGTTTGGGGTTGAAAACCGTTCGGTGAACATAAATACTAAATGATGCTAGGCTCCTCAAGTATGATCAGTGAAGAACTGCCAAACAAGGTGGAAACGTTAAAGTAAGCACCAATATGCCTCGTCGACGTCAACAGGTTGCAATATCAACATATGAATGAGTTCGAATAGGACAGAGTGATCGGTCTCCGGGAAGCAGGTTCCTCACACCGTGACATTTCAACTCGTACAGGGCATGCTGCTATGACAGTTATGCAATGAATAGAAGAGGGTTGTACGCAGCGAAGTTCGAGTACTGGACCACGCAATATGACCACAGCACGAGATGACCACCATCCTGTCCGCATGGCCATAATGGACTGCATAGCTTCATCTGCAGCGTTAGCTCGACGCTGGAACACTGCAACAGGTGTGAACCCTTCTGTATCTACCATTCGTCGCTGTCTGCTACAGATTGGACTAATTGCACAATGCCATTAGGTCGGCTTCCATTGTACAGAAACCACAAGCGCCTGCGACTGAAATGGGCATGTGAATGCTGTCATTGGCGTGCTGACTGGCAAAGTATACCTTTTCAGACGAGTTCGACTTCAGCCTGCTCTACAGTGATGGCCATCTCTAAGTAACAGGCCTGGATATGCGATTCGTAACGTCACAACGCGAGGCCGACGTTCCAAGCAATTCATATGGAATAAACACATGTTTTACAGCATTTCTGCCCTGGAAGAAGCGTGCATTCATTTATATTTTCACATTTCGTATTAAAAGTTAATGTGTGTTAGTATTTTACTAGAAAACATGCTTTGCATAGCTGTTAATGGCAGAGCATGCTTCTTACCTTCTCAATGCGAATATATCTCCAGTCTGTTGTCGTTGTTGTTGTTGTTGTTGTTTTTTTTTCCTGTAGATAATACCAAACTGTCTTGATTAATAATGCAGTAGTTTTTCAAGAGGATGTTGGTTATTACTTTTATTATTTTCCTCGTCAAAATACAGACCGGTAACTCACAATCACTAGCGTTACAGTCAGCACCGATATTATTAATATCACATGTCTCAGCACCTAAATGTAGAATTAAGTTTCTCTGGTTTTCTACTTTAAGAAATTCTCGTTCATATGTCACAACAAATTTACTACTTTTTCGTGATCACCAAGCATTTTCACCTTCTCTGATAAATATTTTAAATGCAAGAGTTTCTATCAGGACTGAGGGGTTGAGAAAGTTGTCTGAAGTAATCAGGATGCGGTAAAGAATGAACATTGGAATCACGTTACTGTCTGTAAGCTGCTGGGCGAGAAAAATAAATTGAGCACGTTCATAACAGGGTATCGGGCGTATAATTAATTTACTTTTGACTGACCAATTTTACCTGCTTTTCTAGGAATTTAGGTTTTAGATATTCTGTGGAATCTTCATTCATGTCCTCCCAATATTCCTTTAAAATGTTGGCGGCCTGAAGTAGTTTATGTTCTGTTTGTTCACTTGCTATTGTGAACCAAAAGAGCATCAAATTTAGACCATTTTTCCAATATCATTTGTTTACCGAGAATCCATTTAAACTTACTATTGGATGTTAAAATTTTACCCTATAGAACCCGAATAATAAAATTGGAATTAATTTTTAATGCTGCTACAATTTTAGGAATTTCTTCAGTATCAATTTTTACAAAAATTACATCGTTTTATTTTATGATGACGGTGAATCCCTCTAATATTTCATGTCACTAATTCTATTTTTAACCTCTTGAGCACTATGGACGTAAAATCACGTCCATTTAAAATGATGGATGAGCATAACGCTCATATACGCTTGTATACACGTCCTGTGCGTTTGTGCACTTAACTCTTATTTATCCCTTATCTAATTCAACTTATTTTAAAATTCTAAAAGAGTCTTCCGGGCTGATTTGCTGTGGTCTGCTGGAGTAACTTGGTCCAGGCGTTTCGTCCACTACTGCGGTGGACATCATCGGTGGCGTGGTCGAAGTCTTCTTGGTGAAGGTACAGTTGCGTCTGAGGCGTTGTTTCAGTTCAGTTCAGTTTGTCTATTATAAAGTATTGGCCTGGTGCCGGTACATAGGGCCCAGCTTACAGGCTATATTTGACATTTATAAACAATTTGCTTACTTATAACTAATTATAGTTTTTGGTTTGTGCAAAAACCCATACGGTGACCGTCTATCGGTTACCGAGAATAGTTTTCTTATGTCCTTTAAGTTTGGTTTATATATATGTATATACATATGCACACACACACACACACACACACACACACACACACACACACACACACACACACAAACACACACACCTTCACTGGGCACACCAGAATTGGGATGCGGAATTTATACACGGAGGGGTCTTCACCGATTGGGTCGGGGCTCGCTGAGGCGGTGCGGTTGGTGGGAGGCGGCTAGCTGCATCTCGGGCGCTATTAGATTCTGATTGGTTTGTGTTGCTTGACTGTCTGCGTTGTTTAATGTTATCGATGACGGGGTGCCAACTTTTGTTGAGCTTAAGGGCTTCCTCTTTCCTGTTTCCCACCAACCGCACCGCCTCAGCGAGCCCCGAGCCAATCGGAGAAGACCCCTCCGTGTATAAATTCCGCATCCCAGACAGTCAACGCCTCAGACTGGGTGTGTGGCGTTGAAGTCGCCTGCAATGCAAACCCTGTGGTGTGGGTTCAGGAGTGCCGTGATGTCCGCTTCATAGAAGTGCCCATCCGGCGGGTCGTATACCGCCACAAGCACCAGGTCGTTCCCGCCCAAGGATAGCCTTACGGCGGTTGCTTCCAGGTGTTGTAGCGGAGGAATGGTAACAGGAGTGTGGGTGAGATGGTTCTTTATGAAAATGGCAGTACCACCGCCCTGTCGGCCGACCCGATCAGACCGATGAGCGGCGTAACTTGGCAGGTTAAACTGTACACCAGCGTGCAATTGCGTTTCACAGACCATCAGGATATCAATCCCGTGACTGTCCACGAACTCCAGCAGGCCAGGTCTTTGGTCTCTAACCCCATTTGCGTTCCAGAACGCAGCTCTAAATGAACGCACAGTTCTATGCGCCATTAAGAGCTCATGGAGTTAGAGTAGAGTTCCTTAGCCGTTTGAAGCACCGCAAGGTGCTTCTTCACAGCGGAAATCCCGGGTTTGTTGAAGGTTTCCCTGCACCGTCGTAATATTGGGAGGGAACGCTGAACTAAGTCGGCGAACCAGGTTGCCAACTCAATGAATTCAGGCATGTCCTCTGAAGCGAATGTGTCCCCTAGTTCAAGTTCAAGTTATTTATTAGAAAAGTGTTGGCCTGGTGCCAGTACAATGGGCCCGGCTTACAGGCTATATTTAACATTTTTTTACATTTGGCTTTGTTTATATATACACTTTTTCGGTGTCTACAAAAAACCCATATGGTGACCATCTGTAGGTCACCGAGAATAGTTTTCTTTTGTCTTTTGTCTGCTTCGTCTTTGGGTTATATATACATATGTACATATTTACAAATTATATACAGACACATACACGCACGCATTCACCCACACATACACTCGTACACACATACACACACATCTTCACTGGGCACACCAGAAATATGCGTCCCAGCGCACTACACTATTTACACTATGTACACTGTCCCGCGGTGGCAGCTCCTGAATATTTTCCGAGGCGAGGGCCTCTGCCGGAACATGTATGTGGCTTAGGGACGAGGTTGCGTGGACGCGCATTAGTCGGCGAGCCAAGCCGCTTCTAGAACATTTTTATCCTAGTATGTTTGCGGTGCTTCGGCTCGCCTTTGCCGATGTTAGCGATCACGTCATTTTCGTGGTTCCTAATGCGCGTCCATGCCGCCATTGCTCTTTTGTCTATTGCCTCCGGGATGAACGGGATATGAGTTTCGAGGTGAAGAGTTTGGGTGGTGGTGAGGAGTGGAGCAGAGAGGATTTTTCTGAGGGAGAGGTTTTGGAGGGTTTGGAGTTGTTTGAGGGCAGTTTTGGAGGCATTAGCCCAGGCCACACATGCATACAGGACCACCGAGAGAATAAATGACCTATATAGTATAAGTTTTGACTTTAGTCGCAACTGTTTACTACGGAAGATGGGGGCGCACCACTTTAGCCGCTGTCTGCCTTTATTGGCGCTATTTTTTATGTGGGTGGACCAACACATTGTGCGGTCCAAGGTGACACCTAAGTATTTAACTTGCTGACGGCAGTGCAATACTTGACCACCGACCGTTAGGTCCGTTGCCAAAGTGTGACGCCGCTTAGAGAAATGAATCAGCTGGCATTTGTCGGGATTAATTTTGATTTTCCAGTCATGTTGCCATGAGAGGAAGTTGTTCACATAACGTTGCATTTCTGCAAGGCCGAAACGTGGATTTCTATGATGGTTGTATGTTGCAGTGTCGTCAGCATACATGGCGACCTTGCATCTGGCGTCCACTGGGAAATCATTGGTGAATAATATATACAGAAAAGGGGACATTATTGCCCCTTGTGGGACGCCAGCCCACATCACTCGCTCCCGTGAGGAGGAGCGGCCCACTGTTTTGTAGAGGCACTGCTGCCTCGGGATTGGCTGGGCCAGTCCGCTGGGACGGGCCAGCATTGGTGGGCTCAGTTGCTTGCTGATTGGTTGACGCAGTTGGAGCTGTGGGTGCTGGTGGTGGGGAAATTTTCTCAACAGTTTTGTTGAGATCTTTCGCCACAGTTGGTTTTTCTGTGTTTTTCATCACAGAGGCTTTCTTCTTCCCCTTCTTGGGGGGACGTTTCTCCTTTGGAGCGGTGCTGAGTGTTGGAGCAGGCTTCTTACTCGCAACCTGGGGTGGGACACTTTCCGGGACTGGCGTTGTCATTGCCTTGGCAACCTGGTCATTAGGGGCTACTTCCGCGGCCTCGGCCTGCGCGAGAGCACCTTCGTGTCCCGCCAGGGCCGTGGCGAAAGAAACCCCTGTTCTGACTTCAGTGTCAGCCTTGCCCTGTCTGCCTTGAATTATCGCAAGTCTCCTAGGGCACCCGCGATAAATCCCTATGTGACATCCGTCGCAGTTGGCGCACCTTTTCTCTTCTTTTGGTGTCGGGCAATCCTTTACCAGGTGCTCGCTCGCACAACGGAGACACTTGAGAGTCCTCTCTCAGGCAAAGCTGGAGTGGTGGAAACCCAGGCACTTATAACACTGGGCTGGCCCCTCCCTGCCGTGGTAAGGCTCAACCGTGACCCGTGTATAGTACAGACGAGTCACCTCGTCAATCTTTGGGGTTCCCTCCCCTTGTTTCTCGACGGACACTAGGAATAGTGGTAGGGGCACCTTTGTGGGTTTCCCCTCCTTCACCTTTGTAGTGGTGAGTTGCACCACGGACCGCGGTTCGATTCCGTGTTCGTCCTTCAGGCCGGCACGGATATCATGGGGGTCTGTCTCCGAATCAAGACCTCTAATGACCCTGCGAACCACGTGGGGTCGCTGGAGCGAGTACGTGTGGAATTTTATTCCACCCGCTTTCAGCACTTCCCTTGCGGCCGCATGGTCTCCAGAGGAAGTGGTTCCGATTAAAACACCCCCTGGGTGTCGTGTTGCCTGGAATTCCGCCTTTAACTTTCCCCTGAGCTCCTTCATCACCTTGATGTGATTAGGGAAGGGGTCAGACACAATTGGCGGAATTTTTTCCGCCTTTTGTGCGGCTTGGTGCTGGGGGGACGCTGCAGGTCCCGATGAAGGAGCGGGTCGTTCTAGGTTCGAACCAGAGGACCTTTTCCTGCGGCTTTGTACCAGTACAAAGCCATCGTCGTCCGGCAGTGCTGGAGTCAGGTTGACAGGAGCTGGTGGTGTTAAAGGGACGACTGTCCCTTGGTTAACAGGGCCCACGGCCGTTTTCACCTTTGGCCCTAGTGAGTGCCTTGGCTTTCGTCTTGGCGAATCTCGCTCGGGGACCGGAGGAGGGGTTCTGGTTAGAGGTTTGGGTTATCAAAACCATGTCAGGCCTTATCTGTATGGTGCTGGTACTCGGTTGGTCAGTTTGGGTCGGTGCAGGTGCCATTCGGCTCCCCGCAGAGGGCCAGACGCCTTGCGACGCGCCGAGAGGGGCGAACCCCGGGTTCAGACCTGAGTCCGGACCCTTGGATGCGACCTTGTGGGGCTGCAGTCTCGTCAGTCGGTCAGTCGGTACCGAGTCTCCTCCGTCCGACATTTTTTTCCTGGGTGGATTGTGAAAGAGGTCGGCGAGCCTCTTTCACGAGACAGGCTAGTAGAGGGCCTACGCCCACTGCCGGTCCTGTGTTGGGGCAGCTCCGGGAAAGCTGCCTCGGTCCTGTTGACTTCTTCAGCTTTGGAGTGTTCTAAAACCTGCTTGCCAGGTCTCTTATAGAACACTCTTAGACTTTTAGCAGTTTCGATGTTGAAGAAGCGCTCTTGAGGGTTGTTGCGACACGCTACTGTTTGCTTTCCAAACTTCTTGCAGCGTGCCGCGGAAATGTGCTTTCATCTGGCTGTGTAGTTCTTCTTTGCTCCACCGTAGAGGTTGCTCCCTGGCGAGAGGTCACGCAGTTGGCTCTCCTGTTCTCCCAGTGGTCCAGTAGAGTAGAGTCGAGGTGTAGACGATGCGAGCTCCAATCATGGAGTTGGAATGATGATGGCGTTGGCCATGGACGTTAATCTTACTGCCCTGGGAGTGCCGGACTGGGTGGATGAAGTCGACTGGGATGCAGCCGTCCTAGCCCTTCAAAGCTCTGTGGAAGCAAATCCTCGAATAGACTCGATAGAGGCTCTCGAGGAGACAGCCACGGGGTTTTCTACCTCCGTCCTAAATGTGGTGCGTGCTCACACACACCGCATTCCTACCGATGCACCAAACCCTACATCTATCCCTGTCCCACTGAAACGCCTCATTCAAGCTAAGAATGCTGTCAGAAGGCTATGGCAGAGATTCCGTCATCCTAGGTTAGGAGTAATACACCAGAGGTTCAAATCCCTGGTGAGACGACTCCTAAGAAAACATGGGCAAGCAGCTTGGGAAAACACGCTGCGTCACGTAGACCTCCAGGAGAGGAAACTGTGGCGTATCGTCCGAGGCTTGCGGAAAGATAAATCTGCACACCAGCATCGAGTGCACAGCCCTCGGGGAAGACTTGTCTTTGAACCGAGGGAAAAAGCAGAGGCACTAGCAGTCTATCTGGAGACTCACTTCCAGCCTAGGGTAGATCCACAGAACGATGACCACACTGACCTCGTGGAACAGGTGGTAGAAGACTTCCTAGAAGTCGGACCCGCGGGCCACAAGGAGTTCCACATCCCGATAGTTACCCCTCGCGAGGTAACTAACACCATCAAATCCTTAAAAACCCGTAAATCCCCTGGACAGGACCGTGTAACAGCGGAAATGCTCCAACACCTTCCTCATGGAGCCGTGATGCACTTGACCCGCATTTACAACGCATGCCTCAGCATGCGTCATTTTCCAGTTGTCTGGAAACAGGCGCGTGTGGTGTGCGTTCTGAAGCAGGGCAAGAATCCGGTTTTTCCATCTAGTTACCGTTCCATCAGCCTCCTACCAGTTGTCTCGAAAGTGTTCGAGAAACTGTTCCTGTCCCGCCTCGGACCTCTTTTGGAGGAAAAAGTCTCCTACCAGAACACCAGTTTGGTTTTCGTCCTGGTCACTCCACGACTGAGCAACTACTGCGTGTAGCCGAGAAAGCTTCCCTGGCTTACCAGGAGAGGGCTAAAACGGTGGTAGTGTTGCTTGACGTGGAAAAGGCATTTTCTACCACTTGGCATGAGGGGTTTGTCTACAAGCTCATACAGCACGAAATCCCCCACTCCATACATTTACTTGGTGACTAGTTTCCTACAGGAACGTAGCTTCCGAGTGAAGGTGGAGGGATCATTCTCCGGAGAAAGGCCCATTGGCGCAGGAGTCCCCGAGGGCAGTGTACTGTCACCGGCACTTTTTCCAGTTTACATGGCCGATCTCCCGACGCACCCCAACACACACATCTGTCAGTATGCGGACGATCTCATGATCTTCGCTACTAACAAGAACCCGCGCTACAGTTACCGACAAGTGCAAGCCCACCTCTGTGCCATCAGTAGATGGTGCGAGAACTGGCGTATGTCTATTAACCCGGAGAAAAGCTCTGCGATTCTCCTGGCTAATACGATAGCCAACCGGCTCCCGCGGGACCTCGTGCTTCGGCGCCGTCGGATCGCCTGGGTCACTACGGTGAAGTATCTCGGGGTCACGCTGGACCGGCGGCTGACGTATAGACATCACGTCAGGGGCAAAGTACTCCAAGGCCACGCTGCCCTCCGGCAGTTGTATCCCATCCTCAGTTCCCAAACCATGCCTGAAGCTTCAACTGTATCGAGCGATCATCCCGCCTCTGGTCCTGTACGGATGTGAGATCTGGGGAGTGGTGGCAAAGTCCACCTTCATCAGACTCCAGACGTTGCAGAACCGGGCATTAAGGATGATCTATGATACTGGCTGGAGATTTCCTGCCCATATCCTACATAAACATTCCGGTATCCCGTACATTGTCGACGTGATTAAAACTCGCGCTCGAACAATGTACAACAAACTCCAGAACCACCCTAATCCTCTGGTGAATACTCTGGGCCAATACGACGAGGGTCAGCAGCGCCGACTACCATCCAAAAGATTGCCAAAGGACATCTTAAGTCCTGCGGTCTAATCTTAAGATGGGAAAGGCGAAAATACAATCTGTATTCAAAACAGAGAGAATCGACTGTTTCAGTTCACCTCTCAGTGAGTGATTGACGGCCAGAACCCTGGTGGGGATAAGCGCGTCACCTGACTACCAGTCAGAAGTCGCGCACAGCCCGCTCGCGGACCAATCCCTGCCTACCATCCCTCCCGCCCCTATAAAAAAATCCTGTTCCTACAAATTTTTCCCAGTGATAAATACCCCTGTAGTGACACCATCAAAACCATCGCGCAGGTTAAGCCGTATGACGGCTAGGTGCTGCGGTAAAGACACTCGAGCTGGGGAAACATCATCTCATCTCCGCTCGACTCGAACTCCGTCTGGCGTCTGGCGTCAACGCCTCAGACGCAACTGTACCTTCACCAAGAGGACTTCGACCACGCCACCGATGATGTCCACCGCAGTAGTGGACGAAACGTCTGGACCAAGTTACTCCAGCAGACCACGGCAAATCAGCCCGGAAGACTCTTTTAGAATTTCGAACACCAGCCGTGAAAACCTACGCCTACTCAACTTATTTTAATTTTCCCCTTATGAAACATTTAAGTAAAGCCTATATACTTTACTGGCTTACCTTAATATGTTCCTTCTGCAGTGATATGCCTCAAAACAGGGATAAACACACAAGGGCACATCTCCACATTTGCGAATTCCCTTCTTGCGGCACACGAAACACTTTCGAGATGGGCGGGACTTCTTTGCTTTTGGCGGTATTCTTTTAGGATAATGTTTTCCTTGAAGTCTGAGGGGTGCAGGGGTTCTGGATTTTCTACCCCCAGTATGAAGAGGCCTCTCATTGTTCAATTAGGCTGCGAGCTATTGATAGTCAGAAGTCCAGGTAGGTCATTGTCTTGTGTGGGTTTAGAGCTCTCCAAGTTACCAAACAATTGTATATGGTTATATCCAGTTGGTGCAAAAATACCTTTTTATACTACTTTTCACTTCAGCTACAAGCAGGAAAGTATATGTATGTATTTCAAGAAAGAAACAAACGGGGCCTGCTATCCAAGTTACGAAACACGCGTAAGCAAAAGTTGCAAACATGCTTTATTCTGATGACTCATAAACCACGCATACGCCAGTGCTTCATTTCACACCATGCTTTGTTTTGCTGACGAAGGGCCACACATACAATGGGTCGACTACTATTTCTTTCTGAGAACTTATATTAGATGCGTTCGACAGAGGAAAGTTAACTTTTCACCACAGTGAAACAAAATAGTGCCATTTCAACGATTTATTAAAGCAGCTCTACTTTTCTGATGACGTACATGTATACTGTATAACGAGTTTTATACCAGTTTTTGTTTCATTAAAGTATCTTAATATTTACGCAAAATAAAGCTGTGTATTTACAAAGCACTTTTAGCCCATTTAGCAATTTAAAAGTCCGGCGTTGGATGTTGGTTAGCAGTTCTCGGCCGGCGGAGGCTCAACAGGTTAAAGCTCTGAAAATCAACAATTTTGTCATCTTTGAGTCATTTACGAAATGCTATGGATTTTCAGTAAGTTTAGGAGTTGTTCTGGGTGCCACAAAACGCTTCCATCATTTCGCGTAGCAGTAAATTCCTTCACTAAGTGCTGTTCAGAAAAATGTTTAATATATACCACACCTGGTTCATAAATATCCCTGTGAATAGCAAGTACCCACTGTTCTCTCCTGTGTGGATCCTTTGGAAACGAAAGCACTGTAACCTACTTTTCTACACTTGTTTTATAGTTTGAGGTACAACCCGGCACACAACACTTCCTAGGCATTTTGTATTAAAAACTACACCACTTTGTAATTCGATTTTTCGCTCACTTAATTGTTTACTGACACGTTGTAAGGCACAAGCAACTTCTTAGCGTTCCAACCACGCACTGATATGTAGCATTCCCGTATTAAACAAGCAAAACACGAGCCCCCCGTGATGACGTCATTAAAGTAATCTCTTTCCGTATACAGGCCTGTTTAGATAAAGATGGCCTTGGGTGAGCGCAATCTGAAGGCCTGCATTGTTGAGCGGCATAGCGTACGAACAACAGGTGTGATGGTTTGGGCCGCTATCGGTTACAACAACCGATCTTGTCCTTCGAATTGAGGGCTATTTGAAGAGCAACCGATACATAAGGAAGACTTTAAAGCCCGAGCTACTCCCCTTGCGTCAGGCATCTCCACGTGCCACATTTCAGCAGAAAAGTATCCGGCCACAGGTTGTGAGAAATGTACAAGCCTTTTTCGAAGAACGACGAGTACCGTTGCTTCCCTGGCCTTCACGTTCGCCTGACGTATCTTAATTATGAATATATTTCCCACGCCACCCGTAAATGCATGGATTTTACTAAGTGAATTACAGTTATATAAATCATGCACAAAAAGAAGTAATTACATCCGACACATTGCCGATGCTTATTAATATTATAATACGCAGCGCCGTTTGTTCGGTGAATGCTAGAAATATCAACACTAACAATATTAAAAGTTCCAACAGCGTATGATCTCAAAACTAAAAGTTTTTCTATGGGTAAAACAGGCTGAATAAGGTTCTTAATAAACTCTAACCGCTTAGTAATTGCATTTATTAGCCACCACATTGTACCTTTTGATAGCCGCAATCGTTCTTCAAAGTTGAAAAAGAAGCACGTATTAAATGAATGAAATATGGAAAGAAGAGAACATAAAAGAGGATTAATACGAAGGAAATCGGATTGGGAAGGGGATAGGGGGAGAAATGCAAATTAAATGTATTAAATAGGGAGATAAAATATTAAGGAGACTCCAGTTTTAGATAAATAATTACAGATTCTTCGCTCAATTCAAAGTTTGATTTGGTTGGAAATGTATAAAAGCGATAAACATAAATAATTAGGCATAAACGATTATTGATATATAATTTATCTTCTTAAAATCTCAACATACGTGGAATATATGTATTAATGTCGAACAGGAGAATAAGAAAATATTAAGCACCGAGTCTGAAATCACGTTACCTTCTAATACGTTCTTGTCTGCGGTATAAGCATAGGTCGATCGAGTTTAGAGCTTATTTAGCAAATTGAACAAGTAGAATGTTGCATATCAGAAAATCATTCCAAAAGCTATACCAAATTATAGGTGTAGCAAGCGTGGAACGAGTCTTCTCTGAAGCAATCACGATACACATCATGCGATGGATTGTGCACTAATCTTCGGTTGCGAACAGTGAGGTGCATTCATCAATAACAGCTATAATGGACAACGCCAGGAAGATGTATGTAAATTAGATAATACCTCCAGCAAAAAAATAATTAAACCAGATCCTGCGAGACCTCAACTTTTGTCTAAAATGGCCGCCAATTGCTATATGAGGGAACATGAAACAGGCATTTAAACGACAATTAAACTCTCATTTCCTCCACAGTGGTTTGTCCAAAGACTTGAATATTTACTTGTACTTCTGATGGGCAGAGCATCTTAAATAAATCACGCTGTTCAAAAAGAATAAGAGTTCATAAATCTGTAAAAATTTACCTAGTCGAGTGTCGATTTGTGAACACTGTTTACAGAAACGTGTGACAATGCGTTTAAAACACGTCAACAGCCTGTGATTTTAGAATCTGATCTGCATGCTATTCTGGAAACAAAATTTGAGGAACTGCCCTCAGAGATGGATGAGAATCAGTTTAAATGGAGCAACTAGGCACTGCTTGCAATGGAAAGAGTTCCGCTCTTTATTAAAAAGTAGGTACAACGCTCTTCGAGGAGGCAGCTATATATATCAAGTCCTACAATGATGAAAAATACTTTATGTATGTTGTCGTAGCAAAATTTATTCCAATGGATCCGCAATGTAACAGAAAATACAGGATTTATGAAGAATATCATGACCTCACCTTTATCTTTCTTGCTACTTCGTTTACAGATAACGTAATTTGAAGAAAAAAAATAACATCTGTGAATTTGTTCGGACTGGAAGAGAAATATAGTCTGTCTCGTATAAAGGTTGTCAATGAACAAATAACTGATCATCGCAGTCTCCCTCTGCTAAGTGATGACACCATTAGACATCATTATGTGTATATAAAGAATTTCGAGAAGCTCATTCGTCGGCATAATCACACGATGGAGTGATTTACATGTGTAAACGCAGCTTCACTGGTTTTGATGATGAATATGGGCGAAGTCGAATGGAACAAACTAGAACTTGCTACTATCTTTAGACAACATGGTATCGCTAGGGCTGTTGTGCCAAGTAAAGGGAACCCTATTCGCCAATTCAAAAAAGTTGAAAAAGTTATATATGTCTATATTCTATATGTCATTCACACAGACTTTGAGAACATGCTCACTCCTTATTATACCTACCAGCGACCCTAACCCTGAAACCTCCAATACTACCCCTAGCAAAGTCATTCACAATGAACGTTGCTATTCACGTCAAACCATCATCCCGTGCGGAACATCAAGAAAATATTGTTCCTGTACAAACGTAGGTTTGCAGAGGATATGACGGTACACAGAAGCTCATGGAATAATTGACTTCCCTTGCGAAGTATATGAATAATATGTACTATATACAAACCTGTTAAGCCTCTGAAACTTACAGAAAAACAAGAAGAAGATTTCGAATTGTGACACTGGACAAGCGAGGCGGCGCACCTCAAAGGAAGCTCGGGGCCCGGCTGCCCCACACCACATAGCAGGCGGTACGTGCATCAAAGACGCTCAACGTCAGGCTACCTCAAGCAACTTTGAACACGTGACAACAATCAGAACGGCAAACAAAGAATTTGCTGCTCTTCTGGCCGCCGGCAAGTTTGAGAAAAAGGTGTATTTCTCGAAAAATCTGACTACGTCATCGCCGGTATAAAAGCTTGCGGGGCGCGAGAGTCAGGCAGTTTTTGAGTCGATCAGTGGGTCAGATGAGTGCGAGACAGCTGTGAAAGATACGTCGCGTGAAAATCAAGAAGTTTTAACGGGTGTTGCGTGATTGGATCGTCGGAGTTAGTGGTTAAGACACAAAGTGAGGAGAGACAGTGAAAGGAGTGAGAGAAGGCTACGATATGAAAACAGTTGTGAGTTCTACTGTTACGAAAGACTGTAGACTGTGTTAACGTCAGTAGAAGAGAACTGTGTTTTGTGTAAAAGTTTTTGATGGAAAATAAAGTTATAGAAAAGTAAGTAGACTAATTGTGTCACTTTGTGACACCGGTGTCAAGAGTGGGATTCATAGAATTGCCGTTTTGTCACAGAATCTCTTTCAAGCTGCATTGCAGGGACTGGTTACCTGCGCGCCGCGGGTTGTTCATCCTTGCGCTGCTGGAATTCCTGGAGTAGGAGAGTCACTACCTGATACCAGTTTACTTACAGAGGATGGGGTTATCCCATTCTGCATCCAATTCGAATGGATCAGCTTTCATTTTCTCACACCTCAAAACTTTCGCAGTGACCCTCGTACCTAAAATCACTGGAAGCATCTACAAATCACTAAGCAACTCCTGAGCGTTCCTGCATGGGGTGAAGGTTGGGTCAGGTTAGAAGATAAGATGATAGAATAAACGACTACAATAGGAGGGCCTATCTTATGTTAGGCTGAGTTAGAGCTATTACAGGAAGGTCTTAACGTTAAACATCATACGTCAGATACATCGATGATGTGCCCCCCATAACAAACTCGCATACGCGATGCCCTGTTTTACCCCTAGAAATTGTTCCCTGAATCAACCTTGAATACATGGAACATCCTCGCTCTCAAACACCTCAGCTAGTGTTCCCTGCATTACGCATGACGGCCATCTTGCCCATTAGCCCCTGAGCTTGCCCTGTCTTATATAACCTACTTTATATATAACTTATAATTTTGCTTTAAAACAGAGATACATTTTCATGACATTCAATCATAAGATATAATTATTTACGTTGCCAAAATGTTGATTTCAATAGCCATATACTATTTCTTTTACTCTGTTTTAGATACCTACATTTATCAGTGATTTGATAATCAGTCTACTGCTAGCAGTGGTACTCTCTCTCTGTTTTGAATCTCCTGTTATAATTCTGGAGAAACATCTGATCTCAGGTAAGTAGTTGAATATAGGCATGATGTTTTGAGATATGTAAAGCATGTAGGACAATGTAATGATACGTATACCTATTACCGAATGTGCATTAATGAGTGAATTGCAAAGAGTATCAATTTCCATTAGAATTAGGATTCAATTACTTCTGAAAGGGATCCAGAACTGTTGGCTGTTGGAATAAGTTACAAAAGAGTATTGAATTTATCACGCCTATTGCGAAAGTCAGTGTGCCTTAAAAGGAATGTTTACTCATGTTGATTTATGAAATAGAATATTATTATTATTATTATTATTATTATTATTATTATTATTATTATTATTATTATTATTATTATTATTATTATTATTATTATTATTATTATTATTATTATTATTATTATTATTATTATTATTATTATTATTATTATTATTATTATTATTATTATTATTATTATTATTATTATTATTATTATTATTATTATTATTATTATTATTATTATTATTATTATTATTATTATTATTATTATTATTATTATTATTATTATTATTATTATTATTATTATTATTATTATTATTATTATTATTATTATTATTATTATTATTATTATTATTATTATTATTATTATTATTATTATTATTATTATTATTATTATTATTATTATTATTATTGTGGGCCGTGGTCTAATGGAAAATTGCCAATTCGTTGCCGAGATTAGCAAAATACTACAGCCACGACACTGAGGATGTTCGAAGCAGCTTCGGACGAATTGTTTGGAAGGAGATTTTCCGTTAGACCACGGCCCACAAGCTCGGATAATCATTTTCTAATTAATGACATCGGTCGTGAAAGCTTACGCTGTTTGATCATGTGCATTTATGTTTTGTTATAACAGCTCTTCAGTTAGCGCTTATATATGCATAATACACGGTGTTAATTCCATAAGTCTTGGCAACTATGTAATATCTTTCGAACACTTGGCATCATTGTGCCACTTGTATACACATTCGAAACCCCGCAGCAAGCTGTAACGAATTCAACCTACTGTAAGCAAGGATGACTAGGTACATACCAGCGACGAAAACATTCAGTTCGAGGTTATCCGTGCTACAACAAACTGGAACAACGATCATAGGTGAAAATTGCCGTATTCGTTGGCCGGAATAATGCTCAGATCATGGTGACTGCGAGAAGCTTTGGGGGATAGGGCATTGCCCTATTGCTTTGCAAACAGGGCGAATATCCTAACGGCATATAGGTGGCAAGTGGCACACGTGGATGACAATGCCCAAGGTAACTAGAGAAAGAAGGTAGGCCACTCCGGCACAATTGCTGCCATTGGTTGCAAGCAACATACGCCACATGGAGGTCTGAGAGCGCGCGCAGTTCAGACAGCAATAGAAAGTGAGCGCTTTAAACCCGTTTCGACATATACCATTTAAAGCATTGACTGTCAGTTCCAGTGCGTAAACACTTAAGCAGTAATTAATAATGTGTAGAAAAATACAGTAATATGTGATAGAGAAGATACCTTAACTGAAAACACATTAGAAATGTTCGTCAATACGTTCTACTAATTACAAACCAATTTTACCACCGCTACCGAAACTAAATCAAAATAAGAAGTAACAAATTATTGTTTGATCTTAAAAGTAGACCTACATTTGGTCATGTTGTTGCAGAAGAAGTAGCTGACGCCCACTGCTGACACTTCCTCGCGTTCGTTTTTTGTCATACTTACAGCTTTTAGTTTGTTATTTAAATGCCGTATCCTAGTGAAAGTGTGGGTCCTGACGTATAGGGAAACAATTCTTTCATCCAATTCAGGAAATTTAGAGCAAATCATGCCAGTCATCACTCCAGCACATTTTGAAACGTTAAAATAATGGAATCCCGCAAATATAACTTCAAATTCCTTCACTTTTTGGTACCACTTTTCAGTCGGCCGAACAAGTTCCCCCTCTGAAATAACTGTAATCGAGTCCTGTGGCACCTGTTTTGGCAAATTACAGTCACTGTCTTTGTCATTTTTTGGAAATCGGTGATACATTACTCCCGAAGTTTTTGTCCCTCTATTGCTACACTGAGCAACAGCACAGTTAAGCTTGTTTTTAGAAACATTCATTTTTAACACGAATTCACACACTTGTATTTCCAAATATATAGCATCAACAAAGACTAACTACATACTAGGTGATCGAAAATAGCATTGTTTGCAACTGTCCTGGAGCGCGAAATTGGGGCACCTGATTGGTCAGTATAGTGAATCACATAAAGATATTATTTAAAATATTGTTCTGTGATTCGTCGAAATAATTGCATAGTTGTGACTTCAAGATGTATTTTCCAGAAAATACAATTTTGTGTCTTAGAAATTAGTGCGTTAACACGTACCACAAAATGCATCTCATAGGACAATTCGGCACGTTTTATTATGCTACTTCGTGCCATTTTAAATGCGCCCTGGCTCAGACAGAATGACTCCAACCCTTTTAAGATAAACAGAAAGATAGAAGGAAGCGAAATACAATTACCTTTGTTTTGTCAAAGACTGTGCACCGCCTTATCCCAAACCGTACTGAAATTCAGGTATAACATGAACGAAAGGCTAATGACCCTTCCTGTATAGCTATGCAGTGCTTCTTTCACATTCGGGAAATACGGACAATATTTCTTTCCCATTTTAAAGAAAAGGAACAATCGGCCCGTGCTGGAATAACCTTGCAATTATACAATACTTTGATGATGTTTCACAAATAAACGTAATTTGCAATTAACCACATTATTTTACAGCCTCAAATCAGATTTTCTCTAGTTTTGATCATTGAGGTCATCTATGAAAACGCGCAATATGTATAACTAAAATTATTAATTATAAAATTAGTTATAGTTGTTTAATGTATTAAAATATGTGCAGCATATATTTCAATGATAAAAATCGTAACTGTGTTATTTATTTCATTTTCCTCTGCGCTGCATTTTCATATTGTTGAAAAAGAGTGGCCACACAGCTATTCTTAGAAGAACAGCTCAGTTAATAAAATACTGTCTTAATAGGGAAAGAATGTTAGTATAACATTCCGTTTTCGTTTATTACATTATTAAAAGGCCTTTTAGTAAGGGCTACGTTGCAATTATAACCTAAATCCTAAAGAAAGTGAAAAAAGCGTGTTGAAATCTCTTAACAAAGTCATAATTGCACGATTATGTGGCACACTGTTGTTCCTTCCTGCTACAGATAATTTTCATTTCTGTTTTACGAAATATTACACAATGAGAGCTTTGTTTTTGTTCAATTAAAACGCCTGCGTTTACATTTCATGTCAGAAAACAAGGAAACTAGTGTAGAGATACTGAGTACGATGGGATTTAAATTATATCGTAAAATGTAAGCTGCACGTGTGAATATCGGTACTACGTGACTCCCGTGTGACGTCATCAGCAGACATCTCTAGGAAGAGCGATTGCGCGGGAAGCCGGAAGAGGCCCCCCTGGACAATGCCCATGGCATTCAACGTCCTTCCCAGCATTGGCAACGCCGTGTGGATGTCAAGGGGGGGGGGGCTATTTTGTAGGACAGCCATGCGTTGAAACGGTGCCGTTGGTGGATGTTCGTTCCATTTGTACTCGTGCACAGTAAATTTACACACAGTTCCATTGCATTTTTTTCATATCAATCTGTGGTGTTATTCATTCATTCATTCATTCATTCATTTATTAAAAGCTTTTTCTTTCTTTAAATGTTGCAGCGTTGTGACCATTATAGACTTTGTAATGATTCATTGACTCTACTGGAAAGCGTAAAATTGTTCTCTTACTGGTAGACTTGTCCTTGAAAGAACATTAAAGAAAGTAATATTTTATTGTATTATATATGTTTCAGGTGATAAAAAGAGCAAGCTAACAAAGGAGGTACTACGAAGTTAAAAAAGATGAAGCGATCTACAAATGAATAAGAAGGCACGCATGTGGAAGTTTCTAGAATAGTCACATAAAGTGGCAGCAATCTGCAGAAACTGAATGGAGAACATTCTGATTACGACCAGGAATAGTCATTTTAGTAACTAGAGGACTTTTTGAACATAATGTAGATTATTGCAATATACTACCCGAATGAATAGCCAAATGTAAACAATAGTGAATGAGATGACTAGATTGGAAATTCCAGAAGAAAGCTCAATCCAAGAATGTTTGAAACATAAGCATAACGGCCATGCGTGATAAAAAATTGTGAAGGGGAATTATTTCTACACATTTAGTAGTAATATCCTCTCATTTACATGAGTGTTTTCAGTGCGATGCAGATCAACAAACCGGCCATATCATAAAATCCAGAAACAACAGTAACATGTTTGCAAAATGCAGCCTTCCTAGAAACAGACTTTGCTGTTACACTATAAACTTAATAAACAGGGACTGCAAGAAGGTTGTTCGAAAATAAAGCTGAAATTGATAAGCCTTATTACAGCGCTTTTCTTTCCAGCAGCTTTATAATTAATTATTATGGTAACACGTTTGTGTTTTCAAGTGAAAAAAAAAGTCTTGTGTCATAAATTGATGTTTCACTTCGCACATAAAAGCAGGCTTTAAAGTAAAAAACTCTGTGTTGCACTCACATGACTTTCTCTACTCTTGTACTAACTATTCCTACAAACTTTTACTCCTCTGCCTTCCTGTCAGTCGAGATAAACATTTGTAGAAATTACCTTACTGGTAATTTTCTGTAGGTGCAAAGGGAACATGAAGCTAAAGTAAGCTTTGAGCGATAGTCAAATCTTTTAAAACTGGTCGCTATGTGAAGGCTTTCAAATTCCGTTCTCTTTGCACGGCCAAAAGTTAAAAAAATGAATGACGATCTTCCATTTGAGAAAAGTTTTGCGTATAACAAAACTCTCACAAATACCAGGAAATATCTCTGAAATGATTCACTCCACAAACAAATGTATTTGGACGCAACTTATGTGTTTTCACGAGATATACATTTTTTGTCTAGTAAAATTTGGTTTATCTCTTACGGTTTGCCAGTTACCTATACAAAAGTCATCAATAGTAAACAGGAATACATAGGCTATAGCCAGAAAATTCAAAATATACATTTAATTTGTCATAACAATATCTTAAACATGTGATATTTTAATCACT
>CM060962.1:202049818-202066363 GCA_030765045.1 Tenodera sinensis | reverse complement strand
AAGGTTTCAGATAATGAATACCGTTGTAATATAGCATTTTAGGATTCCTTTCAGAGGTTCGGAATGACAATGGTAACTTATTTGAATTTCGTGATTTAACAACTTCCTGTTAGCAGAAGATCAAAACCATGTACATATGGTGTAATCTTCACGCAACTAATCCCTTCCATTGCAAAACAAGATAGGAATGCTCCAAAACACTACACAGAAATACAAAATAGGCACGTACAGTTTGACGCAAAGCGTGTTTTCCATTCTCAGTTCATTATTAATCTTCTAGCTGAGGCATGTGCAACCTTCTCTCTTTGGAGAACCTTACGCAGTGAGCGGCTATATCCAATTCCACTCCTCATTCGGAGGGACAGACAGACAGTATCCAGTGACGGACACAAACAGGCAATTCCATGGAAGTTTCTAAAGTCATGCCTTGAATTTTCTGGGAATACTCTCAGAAGACCCCTTCGTCCTGGATGATTTTTGCATAAATGGTAAACAGTAAGAGACAAACACAAGCTTACTAAATAAAAAAATGTGTATCTCGTTAAAATACACAATTACTATGTCAAATACTGCTTTTTTCTTTTGAGTGAAGCATTTCCGAGATATTCTTTATTGTTTGAATTTGCCAATACTTATACTCTTTTTTTCAAGCAGGAATATGTTATTCGTGTTTTCATTCCTTGGCCTTTCAAAGAGAGCGGAATTTAAACCTCATCGCATAGTAACCAGCTCTTAAAACATTTCAATATCGCTTAAAGCGTACTGTATTCCCATATTCCCCTTGCACTTACAAGGAAATTCACAGTAAGATAATTAAAAGCTTATGTCGATTAAAATGTAGTATGTTGTAAGAAATGAGAAAACACCAGTTACTACTAATCACACTTTATTTACCTTCAAGTCAGTTAGCGTAGCGCTAACGTTACACTTAGATCACTTTTTCACAAACGCAGTAACAGAGCTTAACCTCGAATAGAATCTCAATATAGAGCTGTCAGATTACAACTCGCACTGAGCTGCACTTGGCACGATTCACAGTTGCTGAACGCTTCGTAAACGTTTAACTAACTCTGTCACAGTCCACTACAACAACAACACTTCAGTACAAGAACAACTGGAACAACTCAACTCTAGGCACGAACGAGTCCCTCATATAGTGCTCGTTCGCAATGCGAAATCTCTAGAAGTGGATTGCTCGAGAATGCCGAAAAGGAAAGGTCTGGAGGTCAGAACAGCATACAATAGCTATTGTTTCCGTATGGGGAACGGTCATTAAAGCAGGTAAGCATCCCCGGTCCGTTCCAGCCGCCGGCAAAGTTCAGGCCACTGCACACATCTACATTTCAGACCTTCCTCCCCTGCAGTCTATCAATGTGTCCATGTACGCCGACGACACCGCTTTGTTTACCTCCTACGAGGATATTCACACAGCTGGCAATCATCTTCAAACTGCCCTGGATTCTTTATCTCTATGGCTAAAATCATGGCGCATCGCCCTCAACCACAGCAAATGCGAAATGATGCTTTTCACTCTCCGCCGGCCCGCGTCTCCTGCACCTGTTTTGATAGATAACATCCACATACCTTGGAAGCGTAAGGACGAAACAGTAAGATATCTGGGAGTACTGTTTGGCCGCCGACTTACTTGGAAGGCTCATATCAACAGCAAACTCAACTTGGCTTATTCCCGACTCTCCAAGCTTTATCCTCTGATTAACCGTAAATCTTCTCTGAAAAGTGCTACAGTGCTTTTACTTTACACCTCTTTACTTCGTCCTCTTCTCACGTATGCTTGCCCTGTGTGGAGTGGCGCAGCTTCTAGTAAAATTGCAGCCATGCAGTCCTTTCAGAATAAAGTTTTACGCCTCGCTCTTCACGCTCCCTGGTTTGTTCGCAACACTCAGCTACACCGTGAACTTGGAATTTCCTCCATAGTGGACTTCATCCGCCATCAGGCTCATCGCTTCTATGGTCGTCTTCACCAGGTCCCAGGTGCGGTTTTGTTCTCCTTGGGCCATAGGTCGCAGCCTCCAAAACGCATCCGCAGTCGTCTGCCGCAAGATCTGCTGCTACCACCTGACAACCCGTCAGACACCGCAGAAGAGGATTGAGATCTACACCATTCTCGCCATGTGCTTGTCCCTGAGGGGCCTATAGAGGTCGACCTCATTCCTGTTCAGACTCACGTTCTTATGTAGTAAGTTTTTTGTGTTTTTGTATTCAGTTATTTCCCTGTAATTCTCACTTATCTGTATAGCGCTGCAGCGCTGATCGATAATAAAGGCAAATTTAAAAAAAAAAAAAAAAAAAAAAAAAAAAAAAAAAAAAAAAAAAAAAAAAAAAAAAAGGCCACTGCACGCCAACTCTCACCATAGCACCCGGGCTCACGGCCGCCATGACAATATGAAGAAATAAGCATTTGCAAGAATACTGTGTATAGGAGTGAGTGTAGCTCTAGATATATTTGCGAACAGAGTTTCTCCAACATGAAGTACTAAAAGTCTGTATCGCAATATGTAACGTGACGATCACTTGGTGTATCTTCTAAGGCTATGCACTTCGACTTTGTCGTCAAATATTGATTGACTTCTTAAACGTAAGCAGCACCAAAGAAGTCACTAATGAATATATGTTTATCGTATACGATTTGAACGTGCTTTCGTAAATCAAACGCAACGTACATGTAACCAGCCCGCCACTGCAACACAATGCATGACTGGGGGTTAAAGAGTGGGAAAGTCCGCGTAAAGTGGAAGGAGGTAAACCTAAACTCCCCTCTTTCGCAAACGTTGGACATCGCTGTTCTAGCTCCTTGTATTTTCCAGTTCAACTCGTTCCCTTAGTAACGGATTCAGGGGTGGCCAGAGGGGGGAACCCACAGAAATTAAAAGTTCCCTCCCACGAGAAATTCATTTCTAAATGTACCTATACAGCATTAAAAGTCAAAATAATATATGAATTTAAATTATCATCTGTGCTGGTGAAATGTACTAATAAGCTTGTATTGTTTTGACAAATTTTAACTGTACTGACACCCGGTGTTTGCGAAGTTTGGAATCAACAATGGGCAATAAGGCCCGCACATGACTATAATAAGCCTGCATTGTTGTAATACATTTCCACTTCCTGTATGCAGCTATTCTAAGTACTAGTCAATCTACAGCTTGCTATGGAAGAGGATATGATTATGCAATGTGCGGTCTTCGTTAGTATAGGATTTTATGAATTTAGAGTTTGCTAATAATTAAATTATGTTAAAATTTAACTCTTGTTTTTTTTTTTGTTCCGCCTTGTAAAATGAAGCATTAGAACCAAAATACAATCTCGAAACAACAAACTTTATTTACTTTCTTTTCTAATAATGGACAGCGTATTGCAGAATACGTAGATGAGTGTGAGTCTGCTGAAAGAAATGCTAATGAATATGATGGTGAATTGCTTATTGAATCTTCGGTTACTCTTCTTCAGTCCTCGAAAGATAAGTGTTTTATTTCTGGCCCATTCTAAGTCGTCATCCTAAACAAACCGTTGAACGCGAAATTAAGTACCTACCAGCAAAAATGGGAGTGTAGGTACAATTTGTTGTACTTTTACCAGGTTGGCGAATGCATTTAAAAATTATATTGAAGCTCTGTAAAAAGGGGGGGGGTTCATTTCTATGCCTTTCACTAAATTTAGAAATGCTACTGGAAGCATGGGAAAACTAGATAAGCACACCAAGTCAGAAGAATATGCAAAAGCTGATGCACTTGAAAATTGTAAATTACAGGGATTAAACGCTCCAGTTCATGCGCGGATAATTAAACAAAATGAAACTAAAAAGGCGTTTAATCGCCAAGCAATGTCTTTAATTCAAAGTGTGTATTTCCTTAGTAAGATGAAGTCCCCCACACAACAAAATATGAACCCATAATTCGTAAGATAGGACTAATCTTGTGAGGTGTTACATTTCAGAATGAAAGGTCCACGTATGTTGGCAAATATGCCTATTGCTTCAGAAATATTAAATTGCATTAGTGAGGTTTTAGAGAATCTAGACCAGGCGTGCCATTAAGTGTCTCCTAGGAGCCACCTCCCCTATTCGTCTGTGTACCTCCATGCCAGCAGGCTACATGGTGCAGTTCAAACTAGTAAAAAGTCTCTCTACTCCACTATAATTTATACTATATTTTATATATAATTTTATATAATGAAAGACCATTTTGTTTAATTTGTGATTTGATTATTCAGTACGTCATGCATCCCATTTTAATATTAGACGCCAGTTTGACAAAAACATAGCAATGAATAGGGCAAGATCGTTATATCAGTATGTTTACATACTTAAAACATAGTAATTATTATTATTATTATTATTATTATTATTATTATTATTATTATTATTATTATTATTATTATTATTATTATTATTATTATTATTATTATTATTATTATTATTATTATTATTATTATTATTATTATTATTATTATTATTATTATTATTATTATTATCATCATTATTATTATTACTGCTACTACTTATTATTTACTGTAATGTAATTATTATTATCACGCCGTACACTCGCGGACAAAAACAGTCATGCCTGGAACGCCACGCTAACTTAACGGCAGAAAATAACTCCACGAGCACCAAATAACTTGCAGTTTTCAACTGCCTGACCACGGGGTATATTAATCAATATTTGCAGGATGAAAAATAATACTACTCGTGCTATCACATTTTCAACATAATTAATTTTATTGTCATATAGGACACACTCGTAACAACGGTTGAAGAATTGAAATCCAAGTTCTCCAGCTGACTCAATAAACAAACATAAGCCTTCACAAACTTCCAACGACACCATTCAACAATCTGGTAGGGCTAGTGACCGTATTTCAAAATTCAATCATGTGAAAAGTAGATCCAGGTCTACATTAAGAGATATGAAATTATTTTATGTTCTACGGCTGTTTTTCAGCCTTGAAACCTGATTTAAATAAATTGGTAATGAGAAAACATGGCCGTCGATCTAGAACTAAGCGATTTAAAATATCTACACAAATGGGGCTCATTTTTATTTTTCTCTGCTACGTATAAGTCAGGGCTGTAGCCAGAGGGGGCCAGGTCGGGCAACGCCCGTACTGGGAAAAATGTTGCCTGTATTGAGAGAACCCCCATTTGTCCTTTCCTGTTTTGAAGTTTTAGAAGTATTTCAGTAATAAATTAAGAACCAAAATGAAGACTATATTAAGTATATTAAGTATATATTAATAGTAACAATGCTGTAATAGCTATCCATTGTCCTATTCCAGCGTGCCGAATAAGTCAAAGACCGCTCACGAAGCCGCTAAAACACAATCGAACATAGAATGATCCGCGGTATTTGCAAATCATATGCTTATACACTTGCGATCTCTTTGTTTTCCCGCCGCACCTTTCTCAGCAATGAATTCAAACATTGAAGAATGAGCTTCCAGATCGTAGTTCATTGTTTTTATTTTAAACTAATAGAACTAAGCGTGTGTGCGGGTTTTCTCCAGGTTCTCCTTTACCCCGCCACTAATTCCATCAATTGCTCCATTATCACCTTTCCATTCACCGATTTCGCCTGAATTTCATATCATCCTCTTCCTCACTCTCATACCTGGTGCTGCTTCCAGGTCTTCACACTGTCCACTTCATAGCTTCCTCTGCTCCCCGACAGGCGTCTGAAACTTAGGCACTGGCTTGTAAGTCATAGGGGGTGTAAGTCCTACACAAGGGGAGGCTTGTCAGGAAAAGAAAAGAAAAGAAAAGCAGAAAAAAAGAACTTAAGTAGTGGCGAGGACAGTGTGCATGCATTATGGACATAGGAGATTTCTTTAGCAAACGCAAATGAGAGAAGCAGCAAAAAAGCAAGTTGTCTCCAGCAACACAGTCCACCGATCAGGAGCAAGTGGTGCAACACGAGCTGACTACTTATTTAATGCAGAGAGGAGAGGCAATAAAGCAAGTTTATTTAAAGGATTACCCTAAACAAAGCAATGGGCTGGTAGAGCACCTGCCTGCTGTGCCAGGGGTCCCGGGTTCGATTCCCGGCAGGGGGGTAGGAATTTTTCTCCAGCCAAGATTATTCCTCATCCTTCCCTGTCTGGAAGTATGAATGCAAGTGTGAATGTATGTGTGAATTCAAACGTATAAAAACACCAAAGATCGAATAACCCACCGTTAAACGTGTAACACCATTTACCAATAGGCAAGGCCGCCGATATGACCTCTGCAGTTAAAGGCGGGATATAAACAGAACAATTAAAAAAAAAAAAATAAATAAAAAAATAAAATAAAATAAAGAAAAAAGAAAAGAAAAAAGCAATAGGCGCAGTTTTCGCTCTGAATGGTATAAGTAGTTTGCTTGATTGCAGTATGCAGTTCTCAAAGATGCTGTATTTTGTTATGCCCGCATGCAGTTTCGGCTTTATGACAAAGGAAAGAAGCTATACTGACAAAGATTTCTGAAATTGGAAAAATGCCTTCCATGCCAACTGGGTTTCCTAAAGACGCCAGAAACTCATATCCGTGCCATGTCAATGTGAAAGAAATGTGAAACTCGTACAGAAATCTGTACTTCGGTGTCAACATTAGTTAATGAGAAAGAAGTTACTACGTTCAATCATAAATGGAAGTAATACAGTTTTTGGCCGTCAGTGAGCTGGCTCTGCCTGGCAAATATAATGCAGAGGAGAGGACCGAAAGGAGTCTATTTTTAAATGTTTTTGAATACCTTAAAGGAGATAAAAACCTTTTGGAATGTCTGACGTACATACCGAAAAAATGCAACGTATACTTCTCCTGACTGTTACGATCATAGACTACACTTAGTAGTTGTGAAAATAGTATCTGAAATACCTGAAGGACACTTTTATTTTACCAATGTGCTACGTTGCACGATTTCCTTCGCCGACGCAAAATTGAATCCTTATGTGAAGGGAGAACCATAGTGCGCCTTCTAGAAAAGCGTTGGAGTTATTATTTTTTTTTATTTTTTATTTTTTTTTTAAATTTACGTCCTCCAACGTAATGCCATATCGAATGGTAACAGCGTTGGACTGGAGACCTAGCAATTACTAAAGTAATTTTGTAAAACTATGAAGAAGTACTTAGAGTACTAAATGCCATAAGAAGAGAACACTTCAATAGAGAAGACATAGCCAAAAGCATTGGTTGGGTTGCGGTTAGACCACTCGCTTCTCACCAAAGCGGCCCGGGTTCGATCCCAGACAACCGCATGTGGGATTCGTGGCGGACGGTTTCCTCCGGGTTCTCCGGTTTCCCCCGCCATCTCATTCCACCGGTGCTCCATCTTCATTCCATGTATCATCAGTGTCACCGCCTGCGGTGCCGTAGTAGTAAAAGCGGGCGTTAAACACCACAAAAAAGCTTTGGTTTGAAGACTGTGTTAATTAATTAATTAATTATTTTGTTGTTTAACGACGCTATCAATTGCCAGGATCACATCAGCGTCGCCGGTGTGCCGGAATTTTGTCCCGAAGGAGTTCTTTTACATGCCAGTAAATCTACTGACATGGAGCTGTCGTTTTTAAGCACACTTAAAAACCATCGGCCTGGGCCGGATTTGAACCCGCGACCTTGGGAACAGTAGGCCAGCGTCTAACCAACTGAGCCACCCAGACCGACGAACGTGTTAATGTCACTTCAATACCGCTTTCTGTTAGTTTTCAACAAGAAAGTACATACAGCTAAAACAAGCTGATAATGCACTCCATTCTTAGACTATAAGCTTAAGTGAGGCAATTGTTATCATTAAGTGCGCGAAACAAGAAATCAGTGAGTTTCGAAAACAAAATTTTTCTTCTGTGCTGAAAATCTGCTAGGTACCAGAAACTTTGTTTTCAGTTCCTGTACAAAATAAAAGACTTAGGAAGACAACTGAAAACACTGACTACATTCATTATAGTCTATTGTCATGGCATTCCACAAGTAGTTCCGACCCACAAGAGCTGAAGATCTTTAAACGAGACTGTGGACTTAGGGCATTTAGATGGATGCCTCAGTGAGAGTGAAGAGTTTTTACTGGCTATGGAAAGAGCAGAACAACTCAACATTGAAAATCTTCAAACCTCTTGAAAATTTAGGTACAACTGTGCCAAGCAAAGAAGTGTCAGAGGTGCAGGCTTATTTGTCATCAAAACCCAATGAAAATAAACTGGACCTTCTATACAAAAACCGTGATGTGTTCAAAAAGACTTATGCATTGTTTGCAACAGTAGCAATGTTTGGATTTAGTACAGCCATTTGTGAATGTTCATTTTCTACATTAAATGCCATAAATCGATCAGAGACTATCCATGATCCACGATTGGCAGGTCTGGCTTTTCTTGTCTTTGAGAAACACCAAACACAAGCCTTGGAGCTTGAAGAAGTTCTAAGACATTTGGAAAGAAAGAAAACCACAGACTTCAATTATTCTAAATCAACATTGAGTTGATAACTGTATTTTTTGCTAACATTGTTCCTTTAAGAGTGGACTTTTTAATTAAAACATTTCTTTAACGTCCTCGAAACTTACATTTCTTACAGCGTCCGGATCCAACTTCTAAGATTTTGCAAGTTTTGGTCACAATGATTACTTGCTCTTTAAACATTTAAATTTTCATTATACATTTTTAATGTGCCTAATTAATTTTGTATGGTGTCTTTACGGCTGAATTTTATTAAGTCTGATTTTTATTGATCCGAGAAAACCCATTTTGAACAATTCAAATAAAACTGGTAAATTTTCTTTTGTAGTACAGGTCTCACCCAAATAATGTGTTCTGTAGTATCTGGGCTTCCACATCTACATAATCATCATCACTTTTACTAAGTTCCTATGTCATTGTTCTGTGCAAATAATAGACTGCGTGATATGCAAAATAGTTTGTCTACATAACTTTGGAAGTAAAATATATGTTTTTATTTTCTCTCCTACGTACAATAAGTTGGGGAAGTAATGTATTCCACCCAAAAATTCGATGTAGGGATTTCACCAGAAATATTTGTTTGGAGGCCCACTGAATCCAAAGTAAACTGTTTTTAGAAGAAAGTCCGTGTGTGGTTGTGTGGGTGGCTATACGATGTATCTCCAAAAAAAAAAAAAAAAAAAAAAAAAAAAAAAAAAAAAAGTCGGTTAAAAATAAAACTTTGTTTATAAGTTCAGCATCTTCCAAGGATGCGCGCTCCCCCCCCCCCCGCCCCACTCTAAACTATACTTTACATGGAAACTTTAAAATATTTTGATTATCTCAAAAATGACTGCAATGATTTTGAATTTTTAGGAAATAACCTCTGAAGTCCTCTTTATTCTGAATGACTTTTTGGTAATTAGTAAACCGTAAGAAATGGACAAAATCTTACTATACGAAACGTGTACGTTCGTTAAAACACACAATGTATGTCGTATACATTTGTTTTTGTGTAGTTAGCCGATTCCGAGGTATTAGTTGTTACTGCTTTGAATTTTAAAATAATTACTTTTCTCAAATGGGAAGTCATTTTTTTTCTCTCTTGGACATACAAAGAGGACTGAATTTCAATAACATCACACAGCGATCGGCCTTAGAACATTTGGTTAAAGCTTACGGTAAACCCATTGTAATTGCAAGGAAATATGCAATAAGACAATTTCTGCAAATCTTTGTGAATCAACGTGAAGTAAACAGAAGAATACACATTTGTAAAAAAAAAAAAAAAAAAAAAAAAAAAAATAGTTTGGCTAAGAGTGAGTAGAGAAAGTTTTGACAGCAATACATCTGCTTTTTAAAGTTACTTTATCTCGCCCTTCCTATAAAATCTGTAGCCCCACCTAATGTTCACTCCTGGTTACGGGTCTGGTATAAGTAGAGGAAGCATTGCATTCCACGCAAAAATTCGATGTCGAGATTTCACCGGCAATATATGCTTTGAGGCCCCTGAATCCAAAAAAGCCTTTTTAGAAACGGGTACACGTGTGGGTGTGTTTGTGTCTGTCAGTGTGTGTGTCAGTGTGTCTGGGCAGCATAACTCAAAAACGAAAAGTCGGTTAAAAACCAAAGTTGGTATTTAATGTCTTTCAAGGATGCGACGCGAAGATTTTGAAGAAAATTGCTCCATCCTAAACTACCCTTTACATGGGACATTTTTCGAAAATTTTGATTTCCTTGAAAATGGCTCTAACGATTTTGATTAAAATTACATGTTTAAGATGTTTTTTTTTATGGCAAATGAAATGTATATTTTGAATTTTATGGCTCTAGCCTATGTAACCCTGTTTACTCTGATTGAGTTTTGAATAACTCGTAAACCGTAAGAGATAGACGAAATCTTATTATACAAAAACACAATCTCGGTAAAACACAGAATTTCTGTCCAAAGAAATTTTTTTGTAGAGTGAACCATTTCGGAGATATTCCTTGTTATTTGTGTGAGTGTCGGAATTAAGACTTTCATCAAATGGAACATCGTTGTTCTTTTTTCTATGTTAGCCGTGGAAAGAGAACGGAATTTGGAAGCTTTAAAAGATTTGACTATCGCTCAAAGCCTACTGTGTTCCCATATTCCCCTTTCACCTCAAAGAAATAAGCAATAAGATAATTTCTGGAAATGTTTGTCTCAACTAACACGAAGAAGATAGAGGAATAAGAGTTAGTAAGAACGGTTAGTACCAGAGTAGAGAAAGTCATGTGAGTGCAACACAGAAGATTTTTACTATTACAATGTGCCACGTATTTGTGCGGACAAGCAGCGGTGTAATGAGGGTGAATGTACAGCTTTGATTTACTAACATCCTGTATCGTTCCGTAATGTGGTGTGGGAGCAGTCGCTACCCTTCCTCTCTTTTCCTTATTGACAGGCCTTATCTAGATAATCAAGATGAAAGGATTCTCCATGATAAATATTTTCCTTAATGGCAGACGAATTTACAAATGTTTGTAAGAGAAGTGAAATGCCTTTGCTAGTTCGGTATGTTGCACTGTCTCCGTCTTTTGAAGTAAAGGAGAGGTTTTTGTGTCTGGTGGAACTAAAGAGTAAGTACTACAGCTGAATCTATATTTACAGCAATTGATAGTGAACTAAGGAAACGGAAGCTTTCTTACGCCAAGTTAGTCACATGCTCTTTCGATGTAGCCGCTAATTTTAGTGTTTCTATCATCGGAGTTTGCGCTCAGTTATCAGAGAAAACGGAGCATGAGTTGCCACACATTCACTGCGAAACATACATAATTGGATTGTTGCCACAAACTGTAGGAATAAATCGTCTATAATAAAACGCACATGACATACCTACTGATAAGGACATTTGTAAACTTTATTGTGTTTCTCGTAAACAAGAAAATGTATTGCATGTAATTCCTCTGTTTTAGAACAATCTTTTTTGAAAAACACCCAAACCTGTTGACATCCGTTGGCTGAGAACCTATTGCACAGTTGATGGTATATTCCTAGGCGACAAGTCCATTTTGATGGCATGCGAACATATACACAAGGATGGTGAGGATTTATCAAGTTTGAGAGGTGGAATCTTGTTAGAAATTATGAGTTACAATTTCATTGTAGGTTTAGTGATCTTGGACGATACATTACATAAATACTATCTCAAACTTAAATAAAGTTTTGCAAAAATAATCACTCAAAATTACTTCTTTCTGGAACTCTTGAACATTTAAGAAACTGCCCTGGTGATTGCGATGGCCATAGTACGGAAAATGAAACACCAAATAAAATAAAAAATCTGATGTGTTGCACTCACATAACTTTCTCTACTCTTGTACTAACCATTCTTACAAACTCTTATTCTTCTGTCTTCTTCGTGTTAGTTGAAATAAACATTTCCAGAAATTATCTTATTGCTCGCTTTCTTGCTCGTGCAACGGGAATAATGGAATACAATAGGCTTTGAGCGATAGTCAAATCTTTCAAATTCCGTTTTCTTTTCACGGTTAACATATATAAAAAATGAATAGCGATGTTCCATTGGACAGAAGTAGGTATACGTTCTCCAAAATTTATACAAATAACGAGGAGTATGTCCGAAATGGTTCACTCTACAAAAAAATGTATTTCGACATAAATTGTGTGTTTTAGCAAGATCTACACTTTTGTATACTAAGATTTGCTCTGTCTCTTATGGTTTACCAGTTGTGCAAAGGTCATCCAGAGTAAATTGGACTTCATGGGCTATAGTCAGAAAATTCAATACATACATTTAATTTGTCATAAAAAATATCTCAAACAGTGGCATTTTAATCAAAATCGTTAGAGCCATTTTCAAGAAAATTAAAATTTTCGAAAAATTTTCTATGTAAAGGGTAGTTTAGAGCGGGGCTGTTTTCAAAATCTTCGTGTCGCATGCTTGAAAGGCATTAAACTTAAATACCAACTGTGGTTTTTAACCTACTTTACCATTTTGAGTTATGCTGTCCACAGACTGACACACTGACAGACTGAGAAACACACACACGGACCTTTTTCTATTTTTTTTTTTTTATTCAGAGGGCTTCAAAACATATTTCCGGTGAAATCTTGACATAGAATTTTTGGGTGGAATGTAATACTTCCTCTACTTACGTAGTAGAGAAAGTAAAAAAAAGAACTACAAGTGGATGCAATAGAACTTAAAAGTGAACTATTCACGGAAGACAAAAATAAGCTATGAAGGATGTAAGAAAATTGGTGAAAAGTAGATTGATGAAATTGAACAAAGATTCGATGATAAGGTGCATATTTTCAAAGTTTTAAAACATTTCAAGAGTTTATGATAATGACTAAAGAACTGCTTAATATTAAGACTTAAAAATGTTGAGCTGTTATTGCTGTCTTGAGTTCTTTTAAGTATGTTGCTCGTAATGAATCAGAAGATTCTTCTTCTGATGTTTCGTTTATCTTAAGGGCCGGCATCGGCTATGAAGCACTAAGAACACTTAAAGCGGCCGCGCCGTAGCCGAGTGGATGACCATTCGCTTCTCACCAAAGCGGCCCGGGTTCGAACCGCATGTGGGATTGGTGGTGGACGAAGCGGCGCTGGGGCGGGTTTCCTCCGGGTTCCTTGGTTTCCCCGCCATCTCATTCCACCGGTGCTCCATCTTCATTCCATGTATCATCAGTGTCACCGCCTGCGGTGCCGTAGTAGTAAAAGCGGGCCTTTTAAAATATTTTTTGGGGATGTGACTATGAAAATATATGGGATATCAATATTATTTTTCTCTGATTGGAGAGACACACATGCGAAGAATTTTTATAAACATTCCATTGTTATCATATACTGTTTATCAACAACTGACATGATGTTTGTAACTTTGAAAAAAGTTTCAATTAGCACTGTTTGGCAACGGATTCAATCCTATGATGAATGAGCCAGCGAAGTCAGAGTGATGTTTGTTTATAGTGTATTGTTTATACTCTTAATAGTACTACTGAATGCTGCTATGTTGACGTTATTATGCCATCACATTCAGGTGCACTGTAGCTTCCATTTTGTTCTGGTGCGAAAAGAGATTGTTAAGTAAAAGCGGCTGAAAAGAATTTGAAGGACATTAAATCGCTAGCAATATGTTTTTATAACTGCGGCAAGTTATACAGAGCTATTGCAATTCAACTGGGGATAACAAAAACATCTGTAGCACAGACAATAAAAATGTAGGAATAGCTGCAAACTTTCAAACCTCCAGCGAAGGGTAGGCCAGAGTTGCATCGGCCTGGAAGGGTAGAGCTAAGGCAGTTATATCCATATGAGATCGGAAGGTAGAGGCGTAGCTGCCTCAGGCCGAAAAACCTCCAAGAACTTCAAGAGGCATTATCCCAATATTGGAATAACATTTTCATGCAAGAGTGTAGGAATCTGCAAAGATTATCTCAAAAGAGTAAATTTACTGTGTTTGCAAACCAAAGCAGGCTCAGTAAAGTACAAAATCATCTGCAAAGTATGTTTGAAGCAATATGTTATAAATTTATAATAATGTATAATGTGTTCTTCGAAGAGACAATTTCAGAATATAAATGGGTGTCCTTAAACTTTTGGTAGAAGCTTATTCTTCTATCTACTTAATGTTAATCAACATAACTATTTGCAGAAATGGTTTTTACATATTTCTTCGTAGATACAATTCAAATAGGGGAATACCTAAGTGATATCAAATCTTTTAAGAGCTGGTCGCTATGTATATGGCTCTAAAATGCCATTCTATTTGCATGACCAGGTGGAGGGAAGAACGAATGACTTTCTATCTGAAAGCAGCTTGAACATTCAAGACTAACAAAAAATATGTCAGAAATGGTTATATCTTAACTTTCTTTGACATGAATTGTGTGCCTTAAAAACAGCCATGTTTTACTGTCTAGGGAACGTATTGTAAATCCATCCTAAAATTCGATGCCAAGATTTCACCGTAAATGTATTTTTGAGGTCCCTGAATCCAAAAAGACAGTATTTTTAGAAAAAGGTCTGTGTGTGTGGTGTGTGTGTGTGTGTGTGTGTGTGTGTGTGTGTGTGTGTGTGTGTGTGTGTGTGTGTGTGTGTGTGTGTGTGTGTACGTGCGCGCGCGTCTGCCTGACTGTGAACTGCGTAACTCAAAAACGAAAAGTTAGTTCAAAACCAAACTTATTCCAAGGATGCGACACGAAGATTTTCAAGAAAATCCTCCCACCCCAATTACGCTTCAGATGGAGGAATTTTCGAATTTTGATTTTTTAAAAAACGGCTCCAACCATATGTTAAGATACTTTTACGACAAATTAAATATATAAATCTGTAATTTTCTACCAATAGCCTTTAAAGTCCTCTTCATTCTGCACAAATGTTGCATATCTGGTAAACCGTAAGAGATAGACAATATCTTACTATACAAAAACAGGCCTCGTTAGAGCAGACTATTTATGTGGAGATAATCATTGTTGAGGTAGTCTTTGTTTACGGTTTAAATTTTGAAATTCCTATACTTTTCTAAAGTAGGAAGTCGTTATTCCTTTTCTTATGCCCTAACCATCCAGAATGAATGGTGCGTCAGAGACGTTACATAGGGACTAGGTCTTAAAAGATCGGAGTATCGCATAAGCCGATTCTCCTATTCACATTGTACCTACAAGAAAATATATGACAAACACATTTCTACAGACGTTTATCTCGTTTAACGTGTATCAGATGGAAGAATAAGCGTAGTTAAAAATAGGTTGTACAAAAGTGAGTAGCGAAAGTATGAGAGCGCACATATAAGAATTTTTTTGTATGAGATTATGCAAAACTCATTCAGAATAAAGAGGACTTAAGAAGCTATTCCCAGAGAGTTCGAGATATATATGCATTTCATTTTTCATGAAAGTACCTTAAACCTATGGTATTTTAATAAACATAGTTAGAGCCATTTTTGTTAAAATCAAAATGTTCTAAAACTTGTCCATGTAAAAGACACTTTGGGATGGAGGGATTTTGTTGAAAAACTTCGGGTCAAATCCTTGAAAGACATTGAACTTAAATGCCAGGTTTGGTATTTAATTGACATTTCATTTTTGAGCTATGTTGCTCAAAGACACACGAACACCACACACACATACACACACGCGCGCGCGCGCGTGCATGCACACACATACTGACAAACGGACACACACACCGACACACACTCGGACACACACACAGACTTACATACACGACCTTTTTTAATAGTGCTTTGGGGTGGGGACCTTTCTTCAAAATATTCGTGTCACATTCTTGGAAGATGGTGAACTTAAATACCAAATTTGGTATCTAACCCACTTTAGGCTTGCCCACATAGGAAAACGGTAGATGTGGACGGTCACCTTGCCTACAGGGGAGATGATGTGGTCAGCACTATACTTCCCCCAGCCGGAATGTTGGTTTCCGTGCCCTGCAGATCAGATTCCTCACAACGCTGAGTGGACACCGGCCCTATAGATATGCCGAATAACCCACCCCTCTTGGATGATCTCGAACCCATGATCATTCTGTAGCTGTCAACCGGAGTATTACTCCAACACAGCATAAAAATAATAAGTGTTTCTAAGCTTCCATGATGAATTGAAGGTCCATATAATAGTTACAAAGCTACACGCCAAACACGTGAACAAATTCTTATGCTTTAAACAATGAAAATGCTCCTCATTATTACTAATATTAAAATTGCTGCAAACTTCAGTAATTAGGTAACTGGGAATACCATATATAGAAGGATTGCTAGTATAATTCACTACTTTAATAAACCATTACAGATTTACTGTGCTTTATCAAGCTAAAATTTATTTTCATTAATGCCTGTAAACCACTTTAACGCCTCATAAGATTATGACTGTCACCTTCAAAAGATTTGGGGTGTACCGAAGTTATCGGGCATCCTTATTTTACGCGTATGTCAACATATGGGAATGATTACTTCAGAAAACTTAAGAAATAGGTCACCAGTTTATCGGGCCTTTCATCAAGGTTAAATAGATTAATTTTTGTTGTCAACATCTACAGTAATCACAAAGACACTCATGGAAGGGAAAATACATGGAATAGCGATAATATTAACATTGGTACCTACATCTTTGATCTTCCG
>CM060962.1:202012318-202044818 GCA_030765045.1 Tenodera sinensis | reverse complement strand
TACAAGAACCTTATATAATAAACAATCAAGTTGAAGGAATTCTTCATAAAAATAAAATTTTCAGCTGTGGAAACGGCACGAAGAGAGCTGTCATTGTGGTCACCAACAAAGAGATTGACGCTATTTTAATAAAGCAACACTCAGACGGAGATAAGGCAGTACTAGAAATCACCCGAGGCAATCTAACCTTAACAGTCGCTAGCAGCTATCTAGATATCAATGATGACATAAATAAAAATATTTTACAATTAGAAGCAATCACAGAATTCGCTAAAGGAAGGTTTTTATTAATGACCATGGATAGTAATGCAAGGTCCAAGACTTGGCACGACACAATAACAAATAAGAGAGGGGAAAGGCTCGAAGAATTTGTAATAAGCAACAACCTACATATCATCAATGACAATATAGAGATAACCAGTGGCGGCTATTCAAGTGAAGCAGGTGAAGAGTTTTCACCTGAAAATAGCAGTATTCTATTTTTGTTAATGTTGGCATTATTACTGCCATTATAACAGTTTAGTCACAAATTTCAACTGCTAGCAGCTGTAGCAGGGTCAGTGACCAACCCTTCTTTTGTTTGGAACTTACAGCCTGCAGCCGGCAGGGAAAATTGGTGGGAACGCGCCCTCTGATCGGTTACAAGGACAAGTGCACCAATCAGGAGTACGGAAGAAACTGCTGCACTAAACAGCTTGGTTGCCATGGCAACATGATGTCACGAAACGATGAACTACGGGGAAATAACACGGGCATGCACTTATTTCAGGCAAACAAGAAATATTTTCACTTGGGTAGAGGCACAGAACACGGTAGAGGGGATGGTTTCTGTTTTCGCGCGCTTAGAAGATTGTATTCGTTTACTTCGAGCAAGAGCTGGTGGTAAACTTAAAACGTGGTGTTTTACATAACTGTAAACGGTAGGTGTAATTTACGAGTTTGCTTGACTCCACTGCTTTTAATATTTAAATTACGGAATATAAGTGTTTTGTTATGAATCCAGTGAACGATATAGTTTGCAATTTGCTAGAAACCCCATTTTCCAGGTGGAAAGATGAAGACAAGAAGGATGTTTTAAACTTTGGGCGGCCCACTGATATCATTGATATAGCCCTTAAAAGAGAGGATAAGAAAATAGGGAAGACTTATAACATTAAATTTGAAAGCTCTTGGCTCGATAACTATTTTTGGTTATGAGTAGCCATAGTTTGCAATCGCTGTTCTGTTGGCCTTGTTTACTTTTTAGCAACAAAAGTAACGTGTGGGACAAAGAGAGATTCACAAATTTCATTAATATAACTCGTTCCCTTCACAAGCACAATGATTCGGCGGGACATTTAAAATGTAAAGTACCTGGGCGACCGAGCTTCGCTCGGCGTTTTTCGCCTCTATTTTTGTGAAATCTTGTTTTTTGTGGGAGAAGATACTTATTTAGATAAACCTGAAAGGTAAAACGCTAACTAAATAAAATTACTTGTCGCAATTGTTAAGAGTAATGTCCGAGATACAAGAGATATAGAAATACATAAAAATATTTCATAAACACCATCATTTCAGCTGTAAAACGAGTACTGCTGAGAGCAGGCCTCCCCCATAGATATCGCCCGCCTATGTAGCGTGATGGTTAGCGTGTCTGCTTCACGTTCAAGAGGTCGCGAGTTCGAATCTCGCTTAGGGTAAGTTATCCGGGTAAGGTTTCTTTCCGAGGTTTTCCCTACCCTGAGAAGACGAATGTCGGGTAAGTTAAAGCTCCATGGACCTCGGGCTCATTTGAGTATCATTTCACCCATTTCATTTCATTCATTCGTCCGATATGACACAATGTTGGAGGACGTTAATAAAAAAAATTCCCCATAGATATCCACCCAGTTTGAGGTTTTCGTGGAGCATTTGTTCCATTATGGAGTTCAGTTCTTTGCTGCTGTGATTGACTCCAGGACGTTAACACGTTGGCCAAGGTCCTTCATACTTCCGTCGAGTTCTTCCATTGCTTCCTTAACCCCGGCCAGTCGCTCGTTAGTATTCTCCGATAGACCTGTCTTCATATTGGAATTCCCGTCTTCATCTTTTCCGTTTCGGAGTTTACATTTTCAATTCGGCTTCCATTTTTGTTCCCATATTTTCTATTCCGTAGTTTACATTTTTCCAATTCGGTTTTCATATTTGTTTCCTCTGCCGCATTCCGGAATTCATTTCATTTCCCATTATGTCCATCTTGGCTAACATTTATTTCATCAACTGTTCCATTTCGTGCTTTTCGTTGCACCCCTGACACCAATTGTGATTAATTTACTTTTTTAACTATTTCTTTATTTTTTATTAAAACACCTGAGTGACACTAAGCAAAAGCAATGTTGAAGAATAACAAATACTACCGGAAGAAAAGCTGGTTGATAAAGCCATGTGAATGTACTACGCATTTATGTTTCAAACATAGAAAAGTGAATGAATTGTTCGTAATTGTTTGTCGAAGCGGGAGTAGTGAAAGAAATGTGATTGTGTTTTACTAAAGAAAAATGAGTAGAAAAACCATGTGAATGTTATACGTTGCACTTATACTTCAAGTGTATGTAAAAATGTATGGATTGTTTGCAGAAGAGGGAGTAGTATGTTAGGTAATAGAAAAGGGAGTAGAGAAAACCGTGTGAATGTAATACATTGCGTGGTAACATGGATTGCATAAAAACCTTCGCCATGAAAGAAATTAGATATGTCACTTTTCATGGCGATCGGTCAACCTGTTTTGGAATTTAATCACTCTTCAACATAAGATATGTGTACGCGTTGGTATGTATGAAGTTGATAAACCATAGGGAATAACATGTGAATTGTTACGTAAAACAAAAGTGAGTAGAGAAAGTAGTATGCATGTAATACATTGTATTTGTTTGAAACATATAGCAAATTGTATGAATTGTATGTTGAAGGGCGAATAGCGAAAGAAGACTGAGTCTCGTAAAGGAAGAATTAGTCGTGGAAATCGTGTGAATGTAATACGCTGCATTTATATTTCAATCCTAGAATATTATATGAATTGTATGTTGAAGGGCAAACAGAGGATACATGAATGCGCTACCTAAAAAAAAAAAAGCGAGTATAAAACCATTTGAAAGTAATATATTGTGTAGTAAAATTGTTACCATAAAAACTCTCCATGAAAAAAATACATATACGTGCCGAATTTCGCGGTGATCGGTTAAGCAGTTTTCGAGCTTAACAATTGGATATTATTAAACATTCAAGTTCTATAGATGATATTAATTGTTTGTAGAAGAGTGAGTGGAGAAAGACATGTGAAGATGTTACCCAAAAGTGAGTAGAGTAAACACTTTGAATGTAACATGCAGTATTTCTATATCAAACATGCACAAAATTGTATGACTTATTTCTAGAAGAGTAAGTAGAGAAACAGTTATGAGTGTGTTACCCAAAAGCAAGTAGAGAAAACAGTATGAACGTAATGCGTAGCATTTCTATTTCAAACATACAGAAAATTGCATGACTCCTTTGTAGAAGAGTGAGTAGAGAAAGAGACGTGAATGTGTTACCTAATAGTGAGAGGAGAAAACAGTGTGAATGTAATAGCATTTCTATTTAAAACATACAGGACATGGTATGAATAATTTTAAAAGTGGGGATAAAAGTGTTTTTGTTGCAAAATCGCGTTTTTTATGGAAAATTGTTTCTAGAAGACTGAGTAGAGAAAGAGATGTGAATGTACCACCGAAAAGTGAGTAGAGAAACCACTGTGAAAGTAATATGCAACATCTCTATTTCAAACATATAGAAAATTGCATGACTTATTTGTAGAAGAGTGAGCAAAGAAAGAGATGTGAATGTGTCACCTAATAGTGAGAGGAGAAAACAGTGTGAATGGAATAGCACTTCTGTTTCAAACATACAGAACATGGTTTGATTTATTTTAAAAGTGGGGATAAAAGTGTTTTTCGGTGCAAAATCACGCTTTTTATGGAAAATTGTTTACAGAAGGGTGAGTAGTGAAAGAGATGTGAATGTGTTACCTAAAAGTGAGTAGAGAAAACACTGTGAATGTAATATGCATGTATACAAAAATTTAACCAAATCTTTAGAGCCGTTTCTGAAATACCGGGTATATATATATACAAGAATTGCACTGTAGAAGTGGGAATAAAAAAAGTTATTTTTTATGTAAAATCGCCTTTTTTCGGGAATTACGCCTATATAGATGAACTTAAAAAGCAAAACTCTATCTGAATACAAAATTTGATCGAAATCGTTAGAGCCGTTGCGCGGAATATATATATATATATATATATATATATATATATATATATATATATATATATATATATATATACACACACAAGAATTGCTCGTTTAAATATATAAGATTACGACTAAACGCTTTTGAAACAAAAATAGAAAAACAATAGCTGACGCTCTTCAAGAAAACAGCAGACTTTTTCATGTGCGTTTCAATGGAAACGTGACATTAAATGGGCTTTTCCTGTAGTTGATCATTAAACCAACATTGTATTTAGGTAAACAAGAGCTTGCATTCTGAGGTCATGATGAGAGTGCGCTTTCGCTAAGTCGGGGAAATTTCAAGGAGCTTGTGTACTGAAAGTCCATTAGAAATCCAAAACCATTATAATAAAATTAAAAGTATATTCAGCGGTGATTCTAAATCTATACAAAATGAGGTGATTGGATGTATTTCGGAATACATACAGACCTGGCATTATTGTCTCAGATTTTTTTTTCTCTTGAAGTTGACGACACTACAGATATTTGTCAACAGTCAGTGCTCTATCATTGTAACATACGTGAATACAGAGAGCACATTGGTTGAACGATTTTTCGGATTTCATGATGTGAGTGTTGACAGGTCCGCAGAAACATTGTTCCCTTTGCTGCATGGTGTTCTTAAATAATTTAATTATGAACGTAAATTAGTTGCACAATGTTACGATGGAGTGAGTGTTATGTCAGGACATTTGAATGGACTTCAAAAAAGAATCAAGAACAATGCTCCTCAGACAGTTTTTGTACATTGTTTGGCGCACCGTTTAAATTTGATTTTAAAACAAAGCTGTATATATTTGCATTCGCCATGTTTATTTCTCTCGCTTACTACGCGAACTGTCATATGTATTGGACCAAAATGAATCATAGTGTGACAGACAGTTTCTTTTGTGTATAGCTCCATTGGATCCAAAAGGATTGGTAAAAAATGTTGGACCGTGGTACACCGGCTTTGCATTGTATTTTCGACATGCTTAAGTGAACTTCTTCACCTATTTTGTAAGGCACGAGCCGCCACTGGAGATAACAACGTTTGAGTCACCCTTAGGTTCCAGTAACATAGATCTAACAGTCACTAACAACAATATGATGAAACTTATAAATAACTGGATGTGCCTAGACGATGAAAACTGCTCCGACCATAGGATGATTACATTCCAGATAAAATACAGGAATGATCAAATCAACTACAACAATTTCCTAGGGACTAGATATATAGTCCGGGAAGAAAATAACAACGAATTTAACAATATGTTTCTAGAAGAACTTAAGCTTAAATTTGGAGTACAAATAGCAAAGTAATGACATGGAACAAGTGGATGATATTCTACGGGGAATTGTGTCTATGGAAACAGATATAGAGAAAATAATATATAAATTTGAAGGAGCCATAACTGCAGCATGTCACAAATCCTTTAGAACATGTAAGCCAAGAAAGAAAGCTGCTGAACACAAACCAGTTCCATGGTGGTCACAGAAGATGACAATAATGAGGAAGAAGACTACTGCAACCAGAAGAAGGTACCAAAAAATAAACAACAACGAAAATGAGAGAGAACGACGCAAGCAGCTATACATCCAACAGAAAAGAAGATACTAGTCGTCAATTAAAAGGGCGAAATATGAGTCGTGGAAAAACTATTGTAATGTTACCACGACATCGAACCCGTGGAATGCAGTTTGCAGATTGTCATCTGGGAAGATGAAACAAAACATTACCTTGTCAACCTTAAGGAAACCCGATGGCACATATACCAGTGACTTGAAAGAGACTATGAGTGCCATGATGGATTTATTTGTGCCGATTGATGATGTGAAAGAGGACAATGATCACCACCGACAAATCAGGCATAAAATAAAGGAACAACTAGAAACCCGGGATGATACTCCATTTGCAACAGCAGAAGTAGGCTCTATTATAGATAATATGCTCCAGGAGAGAACGGCATCACTGCAGAGATACTTCGACTAGTGTTCAGACTAGCGCCCAAACTGACCACATCTATATATAACGGCTGTCTAAGAAGAACCTGTTTCCCCAGTGCATGGAAACACGCTAAAATTATACCAATTATTAAACCCGGCAAAGAGAACTCCGATGAGGTAAGCAAATATAGGCCAATAAGCCTATTAAATGTTCTAGCCAAAGTGTTAGAGAAACTACTAATACAACGGATAATGCACCACATATATAGTAACAACCTTATGAACAATAACCAATTTGGTTTCACACCACAAACTAGTACAGTCGACGCTCTGATGTACCTCAAACAAATAATCCTAGACATCCTAAAGAAAGGTCAACAGGCTGCCCTTATCAGCTTAGATGTTAAAGGTGCGTTTGATGCCGCATGGTGGCCTAGCATTCTGGCTTCATTGAGAGAGTTCAGTTGCCCACAGAATCTCTATGATCTCTCCAAAAGCTATTTTAATGGAAGGAGTGCTACTTTCTCAGCTAACAGCATATCCATAAAGAGGACAATCAGCAAAGGATGTCCACAAGGTTCCTGTAGCGGTCCGGGTTTCTGGAACATACACTATAACTCACTTCTGAATTTAGGATATAGTACAAACACAAAGGTCATCGCCTTTGCAGACGATGTAATGTTGGTTATTAAACGAAGTAACAACCTTGAAATAGAAAATTACGCTAACATCGAATTGCAGAAAATATCGAGATGGGCCAGAGACAACAAAATCGTCTTCAATGAGCAGAAGTCTACAGTGCTAGTGATATCGAGAGGAAGACCATTGCCTGAGCGAGTACCCAAGATATACCTAAACAATAAGCAGTTACTACAGAGAGAAAGCTTAAAATATTTGGGCATAATTATTGACCATAGACTCAACTTTACTCGGCATATAGAATACGTTATCCAAAAAAAGCATAAAACTCATTAATGCACTGGTCAAATCCGCAAAAATAAACTGGGGACTAAATAGTGGTGTGATGAGAATAATATATAAAGGGGCTTTATTGCCCATTCTGACGTACGGGGCACCTGTATGGGCAGAAGCAATCAACAAAAGATATAACAAGCTCAAGCTACAAAGAGTCCAAAGACTTATTAACATAAAAATAGCTAAAGCATATCGCACTACGTCATCTGAAGCACTATGCATCCTGTCAAAAAACACCCCCATAGGGATACATATTCAGGAGATTGCGAGATTATATGAAATCAAGAAACGGAACCAGGAAGGAATTACGATTGATACAGCAAGGCATTACGCAACGTGGCCTCATCCAGCAGAAATAATCAAGATCAAAGAGGAACCCAATCATCAAACCCATTTAGTAGACATTTTCACTGATGGAAGTAAGGAAGATTCGGCAGTTGGATCCGGAATTGCTATATTCATAGACCAAGTATTAGTCCACCAACTACAATATAAATTACACAGTAGATGTTCTAACAATCAAGCAGAGCAGTTCGCAATTCTCAAAGCCCTAGAACAGCTTGAACATCTCCAACTACAGCATGTTCAAAAAAACAGCTGCCGTCCTCACTGACAGCAGAATCACCCTTGATTCATTACGGAACTCTAACAACCATATTCACCTTATTGAACAAATAAGGCAACTAGAAGCACACAGCTGGATTATCTACTTCACATGGGTCAAGGCTCTCGTCGGAATTGAACGGAACGAGCTGACTGACCAATTGGCGAAACAGGCAGCGAACAACAAGGACCTACCAGTTAGTTTCGATAGGATACCCGTGAGTGACATCATGCGAAAGCTACATGAAGAAAGTATGAATCAGTGGGAAAGTGAGTGGCGAAACATCAAAAATGGAGCACTGACTAAATCTTATTTCCCTACAGTGGCAGACAGATTACCCCTTAAGTTTCCACTTAATGGTAAACTCACAACCTTCCTAACCGGACATGGCAGACTTAATTCTTACTTCTTCAGATTTAAGATAAAGGACTCTCCTATGTGCTCTTGTGGAACAGCACAACACACCGTAGTACACCTTTTATTTGAATGTCCAAAACTTGACAGAGAAAGAACCAAATTCAAGAAAGCAATGATAAACAAATATGGAAAATGGACATTCCAAGAACATAAATTAGTAACGGAATATACAACCGAATTTATTGAATACCTAAACACAATACACCTGGATAAACTCTAGAGTGCAACTAACGATATCCCATAAGTAAAACTATGTATTGTAACTTTTGGTGTGGGTGTAAAGTAAAGAAGACAGATGTAGTCGAGATAAACACTTTTGTTTCCGTAAACAGTAACTTTGTACACTCGTTGCAACAACAAGAAAGTCTTTTCCGATTCTCCAACAGCACGGCTCCAAACTCGTAACACAAAGAACTGTTCCTTCTCACACTTTACCGCTATTTACATCTCCCAAGCACTATTCTGGAAACTTCGGGAAAGCTCAGTTATTTTGCGGTGAAATACAAAGCAGACATTTCTAGAGGCCTCTATCACTTTCTCTCTTTCGGCAAGCGCCCAACAATGCGGCCATTCTCTGTCTCTTTCCTTCGACTCCTTTGCGGTAGCGCCGACAATAATGCGCTGGGCGACACTGCTCCCTCCTCAAGGCTGGTCGTCCCGAACAGCACCATCGTAACGGGCCAGACGATCCAGGTGTACCACTAACATCTTCCCTCGGGGCACCTTCTGGATGCGGTAGACTACGTCGTTAATCCTCTTTACCACTCGGTACGGTCCTTGCCACGGTTGTTGAAGTTTTGGGCAGCGTCCCTTGGTCCGGGTAGGGCGGTACAACCAGACCATGTCACCTTGCTGGAATCCTCGGCTGTTGACTTGCCTGTGGTACCGGGTCTTCATGCGGTCGCTCGCCATCTGGATGTTCTGACGAGCCATCTCGTTCATGTCGTGGAGATGGTCTACTAGACTCTCCACATACTCGGTTGCCGGCCGTTTCGCTTCCGGGGGGCTACCAAAAGCCAGGTCACAAGGGAGGCGTAGCTCTCGGCCGAACATTAGGCTTGCTGGTGTCATCCCCGTAGTGTCGTGTGCCGACGAACGGTAGGCCAGCAAGAACAGTGGTACCTTGAGGTCCCAGTCTCTCTGATGGCTGGCCACGACCTTCCTCAGTTGCTCCTCTAGGGTCTTGATGTATCTCTCGACCATGCCGTCCGACTGTGGATGTAGGGGTGTTGTGCGGGTCTTGTTCACCCCAAGTCTTTCCAATGCCTCCTTCATTAGGTGCGACTCAAAATTGGTGCCCTGGTCGCTGTGGAGCTCTAACGGGACCCCAAAACGGCAAAACAGCTGTTCCACGAGGCAGTCTGTAATTGTCTTCGCCTCTTGGTTGGGGATGGCATACACCTCCGGCCACTTGGTGAAGTAGTCCACAGCTACCATCAGGTACTTGTTGCCTCGATCGGACACTGGGAATGGTCCAGCTATGTCGACGGCGATGCGTTCGAAGGGCGCTCCGACGTTGTACTGCTGCATGCGACCCCGGCTCCTAGTCTGGGGGCCGCGACTCGCCGCCCACACGTGACACTGACGGCACCAGTTCTCAGCGTCTGCTCGGAGCCTCAGCCAGTAGTAGCGCTGTCGGAGTTTGTCGATCGTCCGGTTTGCTCCTAGGTGTCCACCCGAGGTACCGGCGTGCACTTCCTCCAAGATTTCCGGGACCCTACTTCGGGGAAGTACCAACTGCTCTTTCTGGGTCTTCCCATCAGGTGATTCCCATACCCGGAACAGCACGCCCTCTTTGGTCTTCAACGAGTCCCATTGGGCCAAGTACGACTTGTATGTAGCACTTCTGGGTGCGATGTCCTCCCAGGTTGGTCTCGTCCCTGCCTGCACTTCTCTCAAGAGTGGCCCCAAGTCGGCGTCCGCCAGTTGCTCCCTCCTCAGGCCCGCGCTATCCCATCCGTCCGCAGGCACTGCCGCGACCACTCTGACAGCTGCGGTACGCTCCTTCTCTTTCACTCTTGCGCATTGGCCGCACTCTTCTAGGCAGGGTCTTCGGGACATGGCGTCTGCGTTGCCGTGGCTCTTCCCTCTGCGATGTTCGGAGGTGAAGTCGTACTCCTGCAACCTTTGGACCCAACGGGCTGTCTGGCCCTCCAGGTTTCTAAAGCTAAGTAGCCAGGTTAGGGCGGAGTGGTCTGTCCTCAGGTGGAATGGCTGACCGTACAGGTACTTGTGGAAGTGCTCCAAGGTCTTCACTACCGCCAGTAGCTCTCGTCGGGTGACACAGTAGTTCTTCTCTGCCTTGGACAACGTCTTGCTGTAGTAGGCTATCACCCGCTCGTGGCCGTTCTGGACTTGGGATAGGACGCCTCCAATGCAATGGTCGCTGGCGTCGGTGTCCACAATGAAGGCGTCGCCTGGTTGTGGGAATCCCAGAATAGGAGCACTGCAGAGCGTCCTCTTGAGCTGCCGGAAAGCGCCTTCGGCGTCCTCCGTCCACACATAAGGACGATGTTCTTCCGTCAAGCGAGTGAGAGATTTGGCGATACTGGAGAAACCCTTTATGAAGCGGCGGTAATAACTGCACAATCCAAGGAAACTGCGCAGTTCTCGCCTATCCTTTGGGCGAGGCTAATCTCTCACGGCCTGTGTCTTCTCGGGATCCGTGGCCACTCCGGTTGGTGAGACTATGTGGCCCAAGTAGTTGACTTCCCTGCGGAAGAGCACCTTGCTCAGTTTGTCAAGATGGTCTTCGAATGTCTTGCCGACGATGATGATGTCGTCCAGGTATAACAGGCAGGCGTCATAAGTCAATCCTCTCATTACTGACTCCATGAGGCGTTGGAAGGTAGCGGGTGCGTTGTAGAGACCAAAGGGCATAACTGTGAACTACCAAAGCCCTTGGCCTGTCGAGAATGCGGTCTTCTCCTTGTCTCTCGGGTCTAGAGCCACCTGCCAGTAACCCGATTTCAAGTCCAGGGTTGAGAACCACTGCGCACCAGCAAGCGTGTCCAGGGTGTCGTCAATCTGGGGTAAGGGGAAGCAGTCCTTCCTGGTGACAGCGTTCAGCTTCCTGTAATCTACGCAGAAGCGTAGCTCGCCATTCTTCTTCTTCACCAGAACTACAGGGGAACACCAAGGACTGTCAGACTCCTCGATCACTCCCTTGATTCTCATGTCCTCCAGCATGTCTCGTACCGCCGCTTGTTTAGCCAACGGAACGCGTCTAGGTGGTTGCCGAATAGGCCGGGCGTCTCCGGTATCGATGTCGTGAAGCACTCGGTCCGTGCGGCCGTAATCGCTGCTGCCTTGGCTGAAGACGCGCTGATATCGTCTCAGCAGTTGTTGGACTTTCTCTCTCTGTTCAGCGGTCAGGTGGTCGGCCGCCCTCTCCAGTAATTCTTCCAGCCGGGGCCCCAGGTGTTGCGTCGGCACCGGCTCCTGGGTCTTGTCTATTGGTGTTACGCTGACCACGGGCTCGCACGTCCCCAACTCCGTCCCGGCCTGAACGTCGTGATCGGTGTCTGTTGGGTTGAGCAGTCTCACCGGCACCTCCTCTCGGCACGGCAACAATGTCCCGGCTACACAGAGCCCGTGCACATGCGTCTTCCGGTCCAGCAGCATGTTCTTCTTGCGCTGGCCTTCCAGTCGCGCCGTCACTACCATCTCGCTTCTCGCGGGGACAACTACGTCTTCCCTGAGAATGACCCTGCATATTCCAAGTACGTTCTTCGGGGTGCCGGAGCATTACTTCCTCTCCCTTAAGCCGCAGAACCTTCTTGCCGATGTCGACCGTCGCCTCGTGGCTCCTGAGGGCATCCAGTCCCAGTATCACCTCCTCAGCCACCTCCGCGACGAACACCCACAAACGCAAGACACTTCGCCCCAATGTCAACCGCAGCAGGGCCTCCCTCTCCACAGGCAAGGTGTCACCCGATGCCGTCACTAGTTGGTACGGTCGGCTCGGCTTTCTCGACGGCAAGCCCCTGGCTACGTCAGGTCTGACGACAGTCACGGCTGCTCCAGTGTCAACAAGCACGCGGCACGGCTTCTCTCTCGCCCAACCGTCCGCGATGAGGCTGTCATCCATCCGTCGGCTGACGGCGCGCAGTGTCACTCGAGGGGATGATGGTGACGGCGCCGACGTGCCCCTCGCCACGCCGGTCATTACTCGTTTTCCGGCTGCTCTTCTTGGTGCCGGCAGTCTCTCATCAGGTGTCCCGGCTGGCCACACTCCCAACACACGCCACCTGGTCTTCGTCGGCGTCCCTGGACTGGTCTGCGGTCTTCATCGTAGCGGACACTCCTTGTCTTCGAGGTCGGGGTAGCCGTCACTTTAGCCGCTTCCATCCTTAATGCGGCCGTTAGTGCCTCGTGGATGGTCTTGTAGTCGCCGAGCATCAGGCGTTGACGTATCTCGGCATCGCGTACCCCGTCAGCGAAGGTATAGGCGGCTCCTCGGGATACGAATTCGGAGGGGAGGTCGACCAAGGCTTTGCTGGCCAGCTGTTCGATTGCCAGGGCGAAATCCTGCAGCGTCTCCACTGGCAGTTGCATCCTAGATTTCAGTTGGCTACGGTAGGCTGCGGCTAAGCGGTGGTTTCCGAATCGGTTCTCCAGGGCCTCCCAGATGTCCTTGGGCGCCGCCGCTGTCTGAACTGCGTTCAGGACCTCTGCGGCTCGTCCCTGGAGGCTGGCTATCAGCTGCGCGGCCTCTTCTTCTGGCGACCATTTGTTGTGCTTGGCCACTGTGTCGAGTTGACGGCGGAAGACCTCAAACGTTGACGTGCCATCGTACTTCGGTGGTTTGACGCGCGCCAATGTTGTGTCGCGTGCTGGAGCCTCGGCCTTGTAGTTCTTCAGCTTTTCACTAAGCATCCCTTCCACCATTGCATTTAGCTCCTTGGCGCTACCGTCGACCCTGTCTTCGAGAACGCTAAGCCGTTCCCCGACATTCTCCAGGGCGTCAACGCGTTGGCCGAGGTCCTCCATCTTTCCACCGAGCTCTTTCACATCCTTCCTCACGCCAGCCAGTTGCTCGTCAATTTTCGCCGATAGCTCCGTCTTCATCTCTTTCAGCTCGGCAGCGAGGTTGTTGTTTAACGTTTCCATTTTGGCAGCGAGGTTGTCGTTTGCCGTCTTCATCTCTTTCAGCTCGGCAACGAGGTTGTCGTTTCTCGTTTCCATTTTGGCAAATAATTCTTTCATCATTGCCATCATCCTGGTTTCCGAATCTCCCTCCATCTTGGTTCTAACGTTGCAACTTCTAACGACGATGTAACGAAACTAGAAGTAATTCGACGAATCCCACTTCTGACACCAGTGTAACTTTTGGTGTGGGTGTAAAGTAAAGAAGACAGATGTAGTCGAGATAAACACTTTTATTTCCGTAAACAGTAACTTTGTACACTCGTTGCAACAACAAGGAAGTCTTTTCCGATTCTCCAACAGCACGGCTCCGAACTCGTAACACAAAGAACTGTTCCTTCTCACACTTTACCGCTATTTGTATCTCCCAAGCACTATTCTGGAAACTTCGGGAAAGCTCAGTTATTTTGCGGTGAAATACAAAGCAGACATTTCTAGAGGCCTCTATCACTTTCTCTCTTTCGGCAAGCGCCCAACAATGCGGCCATTCTCTGTCTCTTTCCTTCGACTCCTTTGCGGTAGCGCCGATAATAATGCGCTGGGCGACAGCATTAGTAAATTTATTAAGTATGTACTATAATGGCATGTAAAATTACGTTTCTTTGTGATGGAACTTGCTGAAAATAATGTTTAAAAAATACATACATACATACATACATACATACATACATACATACATACATACATACATACATACATACATACATACATACATACATACATACATACATACATACATACATACATACATACATACATACATACATACATACATACATACATACATACATACATACATACATACATACATACATACATACATACATACATACATACATACATACATACATACATACATACATACATACATACATACATACATACATACATACATACATACATACATACATACATACATACATACATACATACATACATACATACATACATACATACATACATACATACATACATACATACATACATACATACATACATACATACATACATACATACATACATACATACATACATACATACATACATACATACATACATACATACATACATACATACATACATACATACATACATACATACATACATACATACATACATACATACATACATACATACATACATACATACATACATACATACATACATACATACATACATACATACATACATACATACATACATACATACATACATACATACATACATACATACATACATACATACATACATACATACATACATACATACATACATACATACATACATACATACATACATACATACATACATACATACATACATACATACATACATACATACATACATACATACATACATACATACATACATACATACATACATACATACATACATACATACATACATACATACATACATACATACATACATACATACATACATACATACATACATACATACATACATACATACATACATACATACATACATACATACATACATACATACATACATACATACATACATACATACATACATACATACATACATACATACATACATACATACATACATACATACATACATACATACATACATACATACATACATACATACATACATACATACATACATACATACATACATACATACATACATACATACATACATACATACATACATACATACATACATACATACATACATACATACATACATACATACATACATACATACATACATACATACATACATACATACATACATACATACATACATACATACATACATACATACATACATACATACATACATACATACATACATACATACATACATACATACATACATACATACATACATACATACATACATACATACATACATACATACATACATACATACATACATACATACATACATACATACATACATACATACATACATACATACATACATACATACATACATACATACATACATACATACATACATACATACATACATACATACATACATACATACATACATACATACATACATACATACATACATACATACATACATACATACATACATACATACATACATACATACATACATACATACATACATACATACATACATACATACATACATACATACATACATACATACCTACATACCTACCTACATACCTACCTACCTACCTACCTACCTACCTACCTACCTACCTACCTACCTACCTACCTACCTACCTACCTACCTACCTACCTACCTACCTACCTACCTACCTACCTACCTACCTACCTACCTACCTACCTACCTACCTACCTACCTACCTACCTACCTACCTACCTACCTACCTACCTACCTACCTACCTACCTACCTACCTACCTACCTACCTACCTACCTACCTACCTACCTACCTACCTACCTACCTACCTACCTACCTACCTACCTACCTACCTACCTACCTACCTACCTACCTACCTACCTACCTACCTACCTACCTACCTACCTACCTACCTACCTACCTACCTACCTACCTACCTACCTACCTACCTACCTACCTACCTACCTACCTACCTACCTACCTACCTACCTACCTACCTACCTACCTACCTACCTACCTACCTACCTACCTACCTACCTACCTACCTACCTACCTACCTACCTACCTACCTACCTACCTACCTACCTACCTACCTACCTACCTACCTACCTACCTACCTACCTACCTACCTACCTACCTACCTACCTACCTACCTACCTACCTACCTACCTACCTACCTACCTACCTACCTACCTACCTACCTACCTACCTACCTACCTACCTACCTACCTACCTACCTACCTACCTACCTACCTACCTACCTACCTACCTACCTACCTACCTACCTACCTACCTACCTACCTACCTACCTACCTACCTACCTACCTACCTACCTACCTACCTACCTACCTACCTACCTACCTACCTACCTACCTACCTACCTACCTACCTACCTACCTACCTACCTACCTACCTACCTACCTACCTACCTACCTACCTACCTACCTACCTACCTACCTACCTACCTACCTACCTACCTACCTACCTACCTACCTACCTACCTACCTACCTACCTACCTACCTACCTACCTACCTACCTACCTACCTACCTACCTACCTACCTACCTACCTGCCTACCTACCTAACTTACCTACCTACCTTACCTTACCTACCTACCTTACCTACCTACCTTACCTACCTACCTACCGACCGACCGACCTACTGACCTACCGACCTACCGACCTACCGACCTACCGACCTACCGACCTACCTACCTACCTACCTACCTAACTTACCTACCTACCTTACCTTACCTACCTACCTTACATACCTACCTTGCCTACCTACCAACTGACCGACCTACCGACCGACCGACCTACCGACCTACCGACCTACCGACCTACCGACCTACCGAACTACCGCCCTACCGACCTAGCGACCTACCGACCTACCGACCTACCGACCTACCGAGCTACCGACCTACCGACCTACCGACCTACCGACCTACCGACCTACCTACCTACCTACCTACCTTCCTACCTACCTACATACGTACGTACGTACATCCCACCGTCCGTCCACCCACCTACCCACCCACACACACCCACCCACACACACCCACACACGCCCACACGCCCACACCCACACACACCCACCCACACACCCACACGCACACATACCCACACGTACACACACCGAGACACTAACACACCCACACACCCACACACCCACACCCACACACCCACACCCACCCACACACCCACACCCACACGCACACACACCCACAGGCACGCATACCCAGACACTCACACACATACACACCCACACACCCACATCCACACCCACACCCACCCACACACAGACCCACACACACCCACACACCCACACACCCACCCACACACCCACCCACACACCCACCCACACACCCACCCACACACCCACCCACACACCCACCCACACACCCACCCACACAACCCACCCACACACCCACCCACACAACCACACGCACACACCCAGACACTCACACACCCACACCCACCCACACACAGACCCACACCCACACGCACACACAGCCACACGCACACATACCCAGACACTCACACACATACACACACCGACACACCCACATCCACACCCACACCCACCGAAACACACCCACACACCCACCCGCACACCCACACGCACGCACACCCACACGCACACACCCCCACAGTTTTGTTTTGATTTGGTTTAAGGGCGCTCAACTTCTAGGTCATCAGCGCCCTTAAAAGATTAATGGCAATAGCCAGATATAAATTTCACTCAAAAAATAAAAATACTAGCAACAAGAAAAGTATACAAAGGCAAAAAGCAGTGGCAATAGCCAGATATGAAGCAAGGTGACAAATATGTCCAAAATCAGAAACAGACAATTAAAAATTTCAAATCCTCAAATTTATATTGCACTCCGCCAAAAAATTAAAAACTCTATCAACCGCTGCCCCGTCGTCCGCTAGGACCTCCGCAAGTCCGGCAGGCTGCCGCAGAGAAACCCGAAGGTGCGCCAGAGAGCAACACTCCAGCAGCACGTGGCGAACCGACAAAAGGCTGTCACACAGCGGACATAGAGGCGCAGGGTCCCCTCCAAACAGGCAACCATGCGAAAAATTGCAGTGCCCCACTCTCAATCGAGCCAAACCAACCTCCTCGCGACGAGATGCGCGACAGGAAGCCACCCAGCCCATCGGAAGTTCCTCCACTTCTCCAAGCCTACCACGCGTCGCGCCAGGACGACAGCACCGCTCTCCGCACCTCAAGCCCAAAGTCCTCCGAAGCAACACGTGAGATGGCAACACTGGGCTCTGCAGTTACCGTCCCTGCTGCCAAATCCTCCAGCCCACCCCCAGGCAAACCCACGCGACCGGGAATCCATGCACACACCACGCCAACGCCAGAAGCGTGCAAAACACGGAGGGCATCCCGGACACGTTGCACAATAGGGTGGGGGTTGTACAACCGACAAAGGCTCCGCAGTGCACCAAGGGAATCGCTCAAAATCAGGCAGTCACCCAACTCACGACGGCGAACATACAAAACGGCTCGACAAATTGCACAAAGCTCTGCAGTAAAAATGGAGGTGCTACTTGGAAAACCGAATGTATATGGCTCGGCTCCACAAACACAAGCACACCCAACACCGCTGGAGCCCCCCGACCCATCGGTGGAAACACATCGACGGTCAGTGCAGCCTGACAAAAATTCCAAGAAACACGTGCGGATACTTGAAACAGGCATCGTGGACCTCCGGTGCATAGCCATCCCAAGACCCACATGGGGCGCACCAGACAGCCAAGGGGGCAAAGTCTCCCGCCCCCGGCGAACATCACAGGCAGCTCCACTCCAAGCCTCACTAGGAGCTCCCGGAAACGGAACCCCGCAGGCCCAGGACCAAGGGTGCCACTTCTATATCGTTCTCTCAGCGTGGTGGTGAAAAAAGAAGCGAACGTTGGGTGCTCAGACATACATCCAAGCGCACAACCACAATCCGCCAAGAGAACCTCACGCCGACATTGCAGAGGAGGCCCCGCGGACTCGGCGCAAAGGCTCACCACTGGGGCCTTTGGAAAAGCTCCCGCCGCAATGCGGACGCCCCTATTATGGACCACGCCCAATCCTCCCAGCACAGATGGTCGCGCTGATGAACAAACAATACACCCATAGTCCAGCCTGGATCGGACCAATGCGCGATATATTCGCAACAAAACCGTCCGATCCGCTCCCCACGATTTGCCATTCAGCACCCGCACAATATTCAGGGAACGGTCACATCTCGCTCCCAGCCGTGCACCATGCGACGACCAACCAAGCCTCCCGTCCAAGATCAAACCCAGGAAGCGCGTCTCCTCCGCGAAGGGAAGCACATCCGGATCAAATCGGAGCGAAGGTGGCAATCGTCACCCACGGCGCCAGAAACCGACGCATATTCACCACTCAGTCGAGAAACGGAAGCCGCCCTTCACGCTCCACTCTCCAAGGCTGTCCAAACACTGCTGCAGGCGCCGCTGCAAGAACGCCGCGCGCTGAGAAGTACAATAGACAGCGAAGTCGCCCACGAATAAACATGACGAAACTCCAGGTGGAACACACCTCCAGATGGAGCCAATTGCCATAGCAAAGAGCGCGACACCCAGCACCGAACCCCGAGGCACTCCCTCCTCCTGAACAAAAGAACTAGAAAAAACCGAGCCGACCCCCACTCGGAAAAAGTGGTCCCTCACAAACTCCTGAATGAAAAGTGGTAGGCGTCCACGCACGCTCCAGGCATACAGGGAACGCAGAATCCCTGCTCGCCAGCACGCATCATCAGCCCTCTCAAGATCGAAAAACACGCCAACGGCTTGACAGCTCTTCGTAAAGCCGTCCACCATCAGTGTCGATACTGACACAGGATGGTCAACAGCTGAACGGCGTCGTCGAAAACCACACTGGATATTAGTCAGTAGGTTACGACTTTCTAACCACCATACCAATCGTCCATTAATCATGCGCTCCATCACCTTGCAAACGCAACCGGTGAGGGAGAAAGGACGATAGCTGGAGGGAAGACGACGGTCCCTCCCAACCTTCAAGATCTGAATAACGGCGGCCTCCCGCCAATTTTCCGGGAGTATACCGTCAACCCAAGCACGATTACAGACCCCGAGTAGGAACGCCCCACCTTCAGGAGAGAGCTGCTGCAACACCTGCACAAGAACACCGTCCGGTCCCGGTGCTGAACATCGCGAAGATTTCAGGGAATGCCCCAGCTCCGCCATGGTGAAAATGCGATTGCAATCTTCCACGTTTACAGAACGAAACGCGAAGCCTTGAGACTCCACCCTAGTCCCAAATGGAAGGAACTCAGGGGAGCAGCCTTCCGAGCCAGACACCCGCGCGAAAGCACCGCCAAAGGCACTGGCCACCTCAAACGAATCAACAACAGCTCCCGTGGCCGTTCCCAGTCCCACCACTGGCACCTGGGTCGTTCCAGCCGCAACACGGCCCAATCCATCCCACACAACCGAGGAAGGCGCGTGTCGGCTAAACGAAGCTACAAATTTGCTCCATGATGACCCCCCGCCATCCTTAATGACCTGTCCGGACCCGGCGTGCACCCTCCCGTACTCGACCAGGCTTTCCAAAGTAGGGTGACGCCGGAAAACCCCAAGTGCACGCCTTCGAGCACGAATGGCATTCCGACACTCTTCCGTCCACCAGGAGACGGGAAATCGACGGGGGTGTGTAGTCGACCGCGGAATCGACCGTTCAGCAGCAGAGAGAATCGTCTCCGCGAGATGCCGCGCCAAATCATTAACCGAGTCGCCCTCGTCGTACGCAAAGAGCTGGGTGCAAAGGTTCCAGCTGGCATGGTCCAAACGCCATCCGGGCACACGTGGGGAACATGTAGGTTGCGTCAAGAGACCAACAAGACATGGGAAGTGGTCACTAGAGTGAAGATCAGAGATGACATACCATTGCAAGGAGACTGCCAACTGAGGCGAACAAACTGAAAGATCAAGGTGCGAAAAACCGTTATGAGTGTCAGAAATGAATGTAGGCTCTTCCAGTGTTGAGGAGAGCCAGGCTGTGACTGTCCAAGAAATCGGAAACGAGTGCACCTCTCGCACAAGCGCGACTTGAACCCCACAGTGGGTGGCGCGCATTGAAGTCTCCCACCAACAGGAACGGTGCCGGCAACTGGGAAACCAGATCTTCCAACTCACCGTGCGAGAAGTCATGAGACGGAGGCAGACATAGATTACAGATGGTGAAATGGATGTTTGGCAGTTCAATCCGTACAGCAACCGATTGTATATCAGAGTGCAAAGGTACAGCCTGCATATATACGCCATCCCTGACAAGCATCACAGCGCCGCCATGCGCCGGTACACCCTCCTCCGGTGCAACACCACACCGCACCGGGGTGCATCGCCCCAGATGGAAAGCGTCTTGAGGACGCAGCCCAGTCTCCCGCAAACATGCAACCAGAGGTCCGCCTTCCCCGAGCAAAAGCTCAAGTTCTGGTCTTTGAGTTCGAATTCCACGCATGTTCCATTGTAGGACAGTCATACCGCACTGTGTATGGGATAGGTAACTCCAAGGCAACTCCTCATCACTTTGGAGCAGGCGGCCGCCGAACCAATTTCGCCCCCGTCCCCTCTCCCGGGCTCACAGTTCTGTCAGACGCTCTTTCGCGCCTCCCCTCCACTGGGGGTCCTCCAGTGTGGGCAGATTCCAGTTCCATGTCCTCTGCCGAGGACGTGCGCTTTCCCATAGCAAACCTGGGCTCAAGTGTCCCGAACCGGTTGCTAATGGGGACCGGCGAAGATGAAAGACGCCGGTCTGAGTCCACCCCTGAAGATTCCCCAGAAGAGGATCTTCGAGGGGATCTCCTTGGACTCTTATATCCCTTTGATGCACTGGGATGAGCCATATCTTCCTTGAGGAAATCGTTCCTTGTGTAGTTCCCTTTAAACTCTATCGGCGAGGCATCGTAAATAACAGGTTTGCTAGTCTTCTGTGTCGAGTTTGACATTTTCGTTGGTGATCGAACAGTTGAATTTTTTTCACCAACAGATTTTGTACACGTTGATACAGTTGTGCGCGCTGATGTTGAAGGCTTTGGTATAGAGCTACGGGCAACAAGTGTTTTTTCAGAAATTGTTGCCCCATTGAAATCGCTGGTCTGAGTTGCGATCTCTCTGCTCGCTACCGCTTTAGCTGCAACTGAGCTATAGGTTCCGGATCTGGGAACAGAGGGTTGGCGTAGACGCAAGAGCTTCCGGGCTTCTGAGAAGGACACCTTCTCTTTAACCCGTATCTCTTGGATCGCTCTTTCCTCTACAAAGCGGGGGCAGTCTCGGGAACTAGATGGATGTTCACCTCTGCAGTTCACACATGTAGGAGCTTTAGTACATGCACCATCGTGGGATTCATCTCCACATTGAGGGCATGTAGCTAGTCCCTTACAAAGCTCACTTGTATGTCCAAAGCGCTGGCACTTAAAACACCTGAGTGGGTTCGGGAAGAACGGCCTAACTTCGATGGATTCATACCCTGCCTTAATCCTTTGCGGAAGATCTACCCGATCAAAGGTCAGGAACAGGGTATTAGTTGGCTTTAACTCACCACCTTCTTTACGTTGAACCCGGTAAACGTGTATGACGTCTTGCTCCGTCAGATTCTCTTGAATCTCCTCATTGGATAATCCTTCCAATGCACGGGTGTTTATCACACCGCGCGAGGAGTTCAAGGTTCTGTGCATCTCGACGCGTACTGGATAACTTGCTAGCATGTTCGCTTTCAATATCCTAACTGCCTGGGTAGCTGAATGTGCTTCAACCAGGAGCGTTCCATTGCGAGATCTAGTGCATGATTTTACTGGACCAGCAATGTTATCCAAACCCTTTTGAATTGTAAACGGGCTCACCGATAAACATTTTTTGTCTCCCTCAGTTCTTGATATTACTAAGTAGCGAGGACCACTCGACTCAGCTACTTCCTTTACACAAACTTTAAAATTTTTTTTGTTTTGAGTTTTTTGTGAACTCATGGCGATGTCATCCTCCACCATTGCAAATGTCTCCGATAGCATGCTCACTTCCTGGGCGCCACCCCGGCTTAGGTGAGAGCCCTGGCCTGGACCTTGCTCACCCTAGGGTCTCACCTCCCAATGTATAGACAGAGGGACCCAATCGCCTTCAGGAGTGCATCAGTTCATGCAATGGCCCCTCCCCGGGACTGACCTTTATCAGCGGATACGCACACAGATCCTACATGATAACCAGGGGCTGGGACTTACGCGATTACCCAGTCACCCCTTGCGTCACCCCATCCTCCTACAACCCGCGCGTAGGTTATCCATCAGACTGTGTACAGGGAGGTAACAGGTGGGAGGTCAAACACAAAAGTGGACCAAAGTTGATTGGGCGTTTGGCAGGTGCCCTCTCACCTCTTGGAGGAACCCAATCGAGAGTATGGCTCGGGACCCCGGGCACGCCAAACCCATACCTACCATAGTAGGAGCCCCTGGGGGAGTTTGATTTCGGAGTCCTCTTCTCCTAGATGAGTCGTCGACCAAGACTACCGAGCCTCATCTACCCGTTTGGAATGTTCTTAGCTTCCCCTCACCTCTTGCCTACCAGTAGTCAAAATAACACTTAGTAGGCCGTCTGGTTCAGGTACTGAGCCCCTCCGCCACGACAAGGCGACACTCCTTCGGAGGGGCACACACCCACACACATACATAAAGAAGTAAACAAGTAAATAAATAAATAAATAAATAAATAAATAAATAAATAAATAAATAAATAAATAAATAAATAAATAAATAAATAAATAAATAAATAAATAAATAAATAAATAAATAAATAAATAAATAAATAAACAAACAAACAAACAAACAAACAAACAAACAAACAAACAAACAAACAAACAAACAAACAAACAAACAAACAAACAAACAAACAAACAAACAAACAAACAAACAAACAAACAAACAAACAAACAAACAAACAAACAAACAAACAAACAAACAAACAAACAAACAAACAAACAAACAAACAAACAAACAAACAAACAAACAAACAAACAAACAAACAAACAAACAAACAAACAAACAAACAAACAAACAAACAAACAAACAAACAAACAAACAAACAAACAAACAAACAAACAAACAAACAAACAAACAAACAAACAAACAAACAAACAAACAAACAAACAAACAAACAAACAAACAAACAAACAAACAAACAAACAAACAAACAAACAAACAAACAAATAAATAAATAAATAAATAAATAAATAAATAAATAAATAAATAAATAAATAAATAAATAAATAAGTGAATAAATAATGTCCACTGACATTGTGAGTTTTAGTTGCCTAGTCGTCTTTCACCCTCCCCAAAACGCATTCTCTTCAGCCCCCATGCCCAAATGCACTCTGTGCTCCTCGATGAAGGTTCAAGAGCGACACTTGTATGGCAATACCGCAGTGTGTTTCTATAAATGCTTATTAGGTGCATTCACTACCACGCTATTTGCGTCGGTTTGATGGAATGTAAAAAACTACTCAAAGTCGCAAGGAGGTCCTTTTAACTATTTTCTAATAATACATTTTGACATTTCCTACTGCGTTATGTGCGTCACCAAACAGAAGTACCTGAAAAGACTGAAATGCAATCCTATACCCCGTTCACAATGGAGCGACATTGGCGACACGACTGCAATACAACACAATACTTTATTGGTCACATACATTTACATATTGGGTATAGGCCCAGTAAACTGGTGACTTGTCAGATAGGAATAACGAACTAAGCTAAAGTTAAAACCACGTGTGCATACAAACCATATGCAGTGATTTATACATTTTATGCCTAACTGCTTATAATATATAGTAGTCCTAGAGGCTGTCTTCCGTATATTCCTTTGCCGAATAGTATGCTTTATCAGTAAGGATTATTTTGCAAATTCCTTATTAAGGAATTTATTTTTGTCTTTAAACTCTGTATACTTTTTTGGCAGACTAGGCGATTGACCAACAGAAATTCAACATGAATGCGACAAGTGCGAGAAATTCGGGGCGGTGGCATCCTCAAAATTGGTCTGTGTTCTTGTTAATTTGGTATCAACCCAGTGGCGGTTCCTGGGTGATCGCATACTCGCAACTGCACACCCACTAATTTTTTCCACATGCGAACGCGTATAGACATGCATATGAGAAAGTCGAATGTCCATCATTCTTCTATACGAACTTGCTCGTTTAATTTTCCCACGCCCTCTTTACCACATGTCAGCTGATTCTGTCTACAAGCTGAGACGCATAAACCCGATTTTGCGACTGGCGAAGGTAGCTTTTAGGCGAGGGGTACGCAGGGAGCGGTGCAAGGCTTCCATTTAAGAGTACGGCGAGTTAAGGCAACAAAATCGACAGGGCCAACACATGCGATTCTTACCGCGCAAGCGCACTACGCTCTCGTACAAGTCCCTCTGTTTTCTTTGCTACGAGCATTTCACTCCCGTTGTTTAGCAGAACCTACTAAGCAACCAACATGACGGTTCTAAATATAATGTAGCCATCTTCTATATTATATTAATGTTATAAACACAATCTAATCTTAAGCGATTATAAGTGCGTATAATTACTCTTCATGTCGTAACTTACTAGGGCCAATACTTCAGTTTGGAATAGTTATTTTGTTACAGTGTTTATTACTGTTTGTTATGTTTGTGTTCTGGCAGCAACTTGCATACAGGTGTGTCTGCACATAGCGGGAAATTTGAATCTATGCAGGTGTGGAAATGAATAGCATGGTGAAACTAAAGGAGATAAATTTTTCGGGTTTATTCTTATAAGAGAAGCTCATTGTTTGCGAGTGAGAGAAATGGTGTCTTAACAAATAATTGTTCTTGTCATATTGGTCATTTAAAACAAAAAATAGCAGAGAGCTCAATTGCCCACATGAATTTAGAACTAGAATTGTGTGGTGTGTGTTAGAGAAAGAAAGGGAGTAAAGGTGGAGAGGATGTAATGTACTGCACACCCACTGCGACAAGTCACGAGACGCCACTGCAACCTTAAGGGGGAGGGAATGTAGCTTTAAGGGCGAACAACTACATGGTCATCAGCGCCCTTAACAATTTATGGCGAAAGCAATAAAAATAAAATTCCTAGTAAAAAGGAAAATATATACATAAATATACAAAATAGAGTAGCGAAAGTCAGAATTAAAATGAAGTGTAAAAGATGACAAAAGAGATATCTAAAGTTTCGAATCCTCAAACTCATGTTACACTCCGCTGAAAACTTAAGAATCTGATGTGTTGCACTCACATGACTTTCTCTACTCTTGTACTAACCATCATTAGAAACTCTTATTCCTAAATCTTCGTGATAGTTGAGATAAACATTTGTACAAATTATCTTATTGCTTATTCCCTTGTAAGTGCAAGGGAAATATTAGAATACAGTAGGCGTTGAGCAATAGTCTGTTCTTTTAAAGCTTTGAGATCTCGTTCTCTTTGCATACTTCATAAAACAAATCTTATGTGTTGCACTCACATGACTTTCTCTACTCTTGTACTAACCATTCTTACAAACTCTTATTCCTATATCTTTGTGTTAGTTACGATAAGCATTTGTACACATTATCTTATTGCTTATTTCTTTGTAGGTGCAAGGGGAATGTCAGAATACAGCAGGCTTTGTGCGATAGTCAAATGCTTTAAAGCTTTGAAATTCTGTTGTCTTTGCACACTTAACATATAAAAAAATGAACAAGGATGATCCATTTCACGAAAGTTCATAGTTTTCCGAAACTCACACACATAACAAGGAATATCTCCGAAAAGGTTCACCCTAAAAGAAAATTTACTCAGACATAAATTGTGTATTTTAGCAAGATCTACATTTTTTGTAGAGTATGATTTGATCTATCTTTAACGGTTTACCAGTTATGCAAAAGTCATTCAGAGTAAATACGACTACAGGGGCCATAGCCAGAAAATTCAAGTTATACTTTTCATTTGCCATAAAAATATCTCAAACATATTACATTTTAATCAAAATCGTTAGAGCCATTTTCAAGAAAATAAAAATTTTCGAAAAATGTTCCATGTAAAGGGTAGTTTAGCGTGGGGATATTTTTTTTCACAATCTTCGTGTCGCATCCTTGAAAGACATTAAACTTAAATACCAACTTTGGTTTTTAACTAACTTTTCGTTTTTGAGTTATGCTGTCCACAGACACACAAGGACCTTTTTCTAAATATGTTCTTTTTTTGGATTCAGGGGGTCTCAAGACATATATTTCCGGTGAAATCTCTACATCGAATTTTTGGGTGGAATACAATACTTCCCCTACTTACCAGTAGAGAAAGTAAAAATGAACAACGATGTTACATTTCACGAAAGTTTTAAGTTTTCTGAAACTCACACACATAACAAGGAATATCTCCGAAATGGTTCACCTTAGAAGAAAATGTATTCAGACATAAATTGTGTATTTTAGCAAGATTACGTTTTCTGTACAATATGATTTGGTCTATCTCTAACGGTTTACCAGTTATGCAAAAATCGTCCAGAGTAGATAGACTACAGGGGCTATAGCCAGAAAATTCAAGATATACATTTCATTTGTAATAAAAATGTCTCAAATATATGGCATTTTAATCAAAATCATTTTAGCCATTTTCAAGAAAATAAAAATTTTCGAAAAATTGTCCATGTAAAGGGTAGTTTAGGGTGGGGCTATTTTCCTCAAAATCTTCGGGTCACATCCTTGAAAGACATTAAACTTAAATACCAACTTTGGTTTTAAACGGACTTTTCGTTTCTGAGTTATGCTGTCCACAGACTGACATACAGACACACAGACTGACACACACACACACACACACACACACACACACACACACACACACACACACACACACACACACATGGATCTTTTTCTAAAAATGCTTTTTTTGGATTCAGGGGATCTCAAAACATATATTTCCGGTGAAATCTCGACATCGAATTTTTGGGTGGAATACAATACTTCCCTTACTTACCAGTAGAGAACGTAAAAGGTCTATCAACCGCTGTTTTGTCGTTCCCCAAGACCTCTGCACATTAACATCGGTAGACTTTTTTCCAGGGGAGGGGGCCACATGTTGGAAGTTTGCAATCAGGTAATATTAGTTAATTATTTTATTGTCAGAAGTTATAGTTGTGGCCAAGGGCGTCGCGAAGGGCGGGCAAGGAGGGGCCGCGGCCGCCCGCCCCCCTTGGAAGTTGGTGAACTTAATGTGCAGCTAATTACTGACTATTAAACTATGATTTTAATTTTTATGTAAAGAACAATTTATATGTAGCACAAATTAATATGGTTATTTGCAACAAATAATATAAATTTTGACAGTAAAATAATGATTTAATATTATTTGATTGCAAACTTCCAACATGTGCCCTCCCCCCCCCCCTGGATAAAAGTCTACCGACACTCATGGTTGTGGCGGTTCCTAGTGGAGAAACCTAGAAACATTCGAGTGAAGTCAGGACTTGAAGTTGATGTTCTTTGTTTAACATCTTAGTTTTATTTTCTATATTGCTATCTTTTGTTTTTCTTTGTTAAAATCAATAAAAGGTTTGGTAACACGCTCATCATCAAAAGGTTATTCAATAAATCGCATAAAAGACATATAGTATTTTTTGCGAATAACCATATTAATTTGTGCTAAATAAAAGTTGCTCTTTACATAAAAAATAAATAATAGCTTAATAGTCAGCACAATAAGTTCATTAACTTCCTAGGGGCGCCGTGGTCCCCCTTGCCCCCCTCACCCCCCTTCGTGACTGTCTAAATGCATATAGGCAACGAAAAGGTTGTGCTTCCTGGTTTCAGCCGAGAACTGCGCGACGATGCAAAGCAGTGTTGCCTAATTGTGAGCAACATCACATTTTGAGGAGTAATACCTATCGTTTTGCGTGTTGGTCATTAGAGGTCTGCACGGGCTCGGGCCTAATTTGAAAAATGCTTGTCGGGCTCGGGCTGGACTAGGTCGGGCTCGGGCCGGGCCCGGGCTTGAAAATTAACGGAATAAACAACTGCAAATGGATTTTTTAAATTTGTCAGCCAAGTTAGCTGAACATTTATTTTCAATGCTGTCTTATACCAGAATTAGAGGGTTTCGAATTTTAGTGTGACATATCCTCCAGTTTCCGAGTTACGAAATGTTGAATCCGGATTTTATTATGTTATGCCAAATGCTCTGCACGACGAAATTAAAAAATGCCTCTTTTTTTAAGGTTCTATTATATATATTTGATTATAATGTACAAATCTGCCATACAACTGTGTTTTATTAGCCTCAGCTCAAAAGACAATCGTTTTTAAATTTTGTCGCTTGAAATTTCTAATATAAAGTTTTATAAGCTGCAAGTTTCTTTAGTAACTCAAAAGCGTTCAAAAGAAAAAAAAGTATATGGCAGATTTACTTGTTTGTGTTTTGGAATGATACGAAGAATTGCGTGAAAACTGCATCGTGACATTTTCAAAAAGTGAATATGGTGAAAACATAATTTTCAAAAACCTTAAATTTTAAAATGAAAGACACTGTTATTCTGCATTTTTAGGGTACATTATGCAACTACAAGTATTTGTAATATAAAAACTCAAAACACATTTAGTATTTTAAAGCCATGGAATACAAATGTAATGTTTTGCCAGATTTGTACTAAATTTCAGTGGTACATTCACTTAGGGGGCAAAAAATAATGTATCATATTTCTTGGTTACCAAAGTTTAAATGTTGAGAATAGCACAAATACCGCAGCATTTCTTTACTAGGAATTCTAATTGATTATTCTGCTGACATGTTTCAAATGCTGCTACTGATGTTGGCGGCGGCGCCGTGGCCGAGCGGTTAGCGCGCTCGCCTACCACCTAGGCGGCCCGGGTTCGATCCCAGGGACCCGCATGTGGTATTCGTGGTGGACGAAGCGGCGTCAGGGCGGGTTTTCTCCGGCTACTCCGGTTTCCCCCGCCGTCTCATTCCACCGGTGCTCCATCTTCATGTATCATCAGTGTCACCGCCTGCGGTGCCGTAGTAGTAAAAGCGGGCGTTAAACACTACAACAACAACTGATGTTGGTCAAAGCACAAAACGAGAGGGTTTGCAACTATATTATTTCTCACTACTCGGCTGCAATTCAATCCATTCCACGTATAATCTTACACTCTTATCTCGAACCCAAGGCGTTTATTTTATTATCATGACATGAATCACTATATATGTATAATACATCAGACATCAGGGCCATTGCCCATTAGTCAGCATCACCAAGTTGTGACACTTTCATTTTTCATAGCCCTTCTGTCTTACAACCAAGGTATATGTGGAAAAAAATATCTCGTCAGCATTTGATGCTGGTAACCAAAGACATTGAAGGGACTTTTCGTAGAAAAGGTGGTACGAGTAGCATTCATCAAGTGCGAGTATTGAAAGAAATTTTAGTGCAGCAGGATTAGTTATTCAAGAACGTCGAACTAACCTGAATAGCGAATGCCTTTTTAAATGCGTCAAATTTATCTTCAATTTGAAAGTGAATCTGTACGAATTATACCTTTGTGATTGAAATGCCACAGTTTTATATTGCCTTTTGCTGCCTTTTTAATGTGTCTATTTTACAAAATATATGCTTTTTGTTGCCTTTATTTCATTATTGATGTATTATTTATTAATTATTAAGCATTTTCTTCAGGTACGTTTTATTTCAACAACCGTTAGACCGTGACCATGAAAGTTACTTCGCCGAATGTATATTATTGTCTTTAAGTTGTAGACGACATAGACGTCCCTCATTCAACTCATTATGTTCTTTGCAACAATGAGTGCTGCCGCGCAAATAAATGTATAGATAAAGAAAGCATATGGATTATCACGTGTGTTTATTTTAAAATGCAATAATAAGTGTGGGTCTAACTTTGATTTTCTTTCAGTTTTCATTACGACGTTGTAGCTAGCAGCAAGATGCCGAAATTCAATGTTCCTTTACGTGCTAAATTACACAGTTATGTTAATACTTTTGGATCCGGCATATTTTGTACCGACGGTAAAGTACTCACATGCAAAATACGCGAGCAGTCAGTGAACTACGAAAAGAAGTATTTTATATCACAACATATCGGCACAATCAAACACGGCTACAGGCAGAAGATTCCTTTGCTTCCAACAGTAATTGCAACATCCAGTCAGAAATCCCAGTTTGCAATCGACTTATGTAGCTTTCTTCAGCGCCAGAATCCCTTTCTGGAAATTACAGAACCCTACATTATCACAGTTTTTGGAGAAGTATACTAACCAATCTGTACCTAGCGAGTCAAGTTTGCGAAAATGTTACTTAACCGAATGTTGCGATGACACAATGAAAATAACTAAAGATAAAATGAAAAATAAGATGATCTGGGATATCGACGAATATCGACGAGTCAACTGATACCATACGTCGTTTCATTGCCAATTTGTTAATGGACGATAAGATCCTACAGAAGATGAATCAATGAAATCATTCCTGCTTACTACAGAGTGTCTTGAGAAAGTTAACAATCGAACTATCGCGCAGTTATTCACCAGTTCATTAAATTTGCTGCGGCCTGAAGAGGTTCAATACGACGGCTTACTTTTCATCAGTGACGCTGCATCATATATGAAAAAGGCTGGAATAGCGTTAAAAGTGTTATTTCCAAACATGCTTCACATGACTTGCGTAGCACATGGCTTTCACAGGGTGTTAGAAGAGATACGATGCCTGTTTCTGGATGTTGGCAAATGACATTTAAGTACATTGTACCAGATGTAACTCTGCCCCCCCCCCCCGCCCAACCTATCATAACGAGATGGGGGACATGTATCGTGGCAGTACTTCGTTTAAAACTTTGAAATTCTTTAAAACGTGACGATCAGTTATTGAATAGTGTAATGTATTATTGGGTTTCTCTTATTGCCTGTGTTAGTATTTATAATTCCTTTTTTCTGTCTATTTTAACTATTTATAATGTCTTTTTGCCTGCCTATTTTAATGATTTATAATGCCTAAACTTCCCACCTCCTAATTTCTGCTATGGCCAATTGCGGATAGCTTACATTGAGTACATTAATATTGTTTTATAATCGTATATTGCCCCGATAAACCCTTAGAAACACACCAATAATCTTTTCTTCAAACTTGGAAAAAAGGTTATTTCTAAGGCTTTAACGAGACAATATGATCTCAAAACTATGAATGTACTAACGTTATTTATGCAGGTACCCAGCATTCGCTAGCGTATTTGGACCAAAATTGGATTTTAGGAAATAAAGATAATGATGATGATGATGATGATGATGATGATGATGATGATAATAATAATAATAATAATAATAATAATAATAATATAATAATAATAATAATAATAATAATAATAATAATAATAATAATAATAATAATAATAATAATAATAATAATAATAATAATAATAATAATAATAATAATAATAATAATAATAATAATAATAATAATAATAATAATAATAATAATAATAATAATAATAATAATAATA
>CM060962.1:201839818-202007318 GCA_030765045.1 Tenodera sinensis | reverse complement strand
AAACCAACCAAAAAATAATCTCAACCTGACCATCTTGGATTTTGATGAAACTGTCAGGAATCATTCTCCCTAAACGTCTAAGCAAGGAAATACTTCCAGAAAAAAATTGTTTTCTATTTTGCAGTAATTGTTGAAATTTGGGAATAACTAAGTTTTTTTTGCACTGTTCTATCATATTTTTAATAATTCCAGTTCTGTTAATCCTAGATAAATGTTTCATATGTCATTTTAAAGATAATTTCATAGGCTTTAATCTGATATGTTACTTGACTATTTTGAAAAAAAAATTAAATTAAAATTTAAATTATATCTCAAAAGATAAAAAAGAATTCATAGTGTTTTTTTAAAATTGAAATTTATATATCACCTTGCTATTGTTTCAAGCTATAAACCCTGAAAATATCACAATGGACCTCAGTGGGATCAGGAGTTATGACATGATACACTCTGTTGTCTGTCGTTTGATATATATATCAACAGAATTGGGATATATTCTTCACCACTCTGTCCTCTATGTGATCTGCAAGAGCAAATGGATCGAGACCACCTTCAAATGTGCCCGGCCACTTCTAGTGCCCCATTCATCAGTGAAAAATATTGGAGAGCAAGAGGATTAATGACTTCATTGTCAGAAATCCGGCATTAGCTAACAACAACATATTTTGATGATGGAAAGTTGGCAACTGCAGCACTATTTATAATTAATAATAGTAATTATTATAACATAAGGCTAAACAGTGGGGATTTTACATAGTAATATAACACTTTTAATATTGTGTAGGGCTGTAGTAGGTCTATAATAGGTATATCTTGTGCATACCTTTCATCTCTTTTTTGTCGATTTTAGAAACAATTTCTTGTTTGCTTGCTGAGTTTCAGAGTCTGTTAGTCTATAAACTCTTCCAGTTGGTGGTGTAGGGTCAACTGATGTCAATATCTCACTTTTATGTATAACTAATATATCCGGAAATTTGGGATATTTGAAAGACGGAAGTGGTCCATGTGGTTCCTAAAAAACTAATTTTCACTTCATTGCCATCTGCTTCTAATACATAACCTAGCCACCATTTATCTGAATAACGGCAAGTTACAAACCCTACTGTGTCATTAATATCCACACTGCCATCATCAGATACTATCTCTACTTTTGATTCTGTTGAAAATGAATCTTTTTGCTAAAACTCAAGTTTCACTTATAGGACTATAACTGTGAAATTGTTGTATTGCCTTAATTGTTTTTTCTGACATGAATCTGGTCCTCAACATGTTTTTTTTTGCTTTGTAGTCCTCATTAGAGGAATAAAAAAAAATCAATGTTATTGATACTCTTTTTGTCCCATCGTATAAATGACGAGGTGCTATGATTTAATTACTGTAGGTGATACAAAGGCTTGCCAATGCTGCCGAACGTTTTACTGTCCCTCTGACACCCTCACATACATTTTTTTCTGTGAGAAGAAGCCAAAAAAATACCACTCTGCCTTGATGACAAAATCATTTTCATGATTACACAGATTAAGAAAGGTGTACCTGTTTTTGTACTGGAATGCTGCTCCATCTGAAAAGTAATATAGCTTTTTAAGTGTTTGAGGCAGTTTCTGATTTAAGAAGTCTATCATTAGGCATTGAAACAGATAACAGCAACTGTATCATGAGCCATACAGTCCTATATAACAACCAAGCTTAAGTGCTCCAGCTTTTTACTTTCCTTGCATATGTAATAAAGAACAAAGGGATGTATTGTTGCTTGTGCGTTTTTCGAATGGAATCCCTGAACAGCATCTTGTAGCACAAATGAGTAATTATTTGCAAAATCACAGATTACAATGCATTCTCCTTGGGATAGAGTTTCTTTAAGGTGCCTTAAATAACCAGATTGTTGAGTACCAACAAATGAATGTCTTAATAGTTTAGGTATGCTTTCAAATAAATAGTCCAGAAATTCTTGTTTCTAGAACAGATCTATTATCAATAGGGCTCGCAAGTTCATGCCCTAAAAACACTGAAATATGCATGCAAATATGCTCTTAAAAACTTGAAAATATGCCAAGAAATATGCACTATTTAATTAAAACAATGTCCCTTTGCAGTAGACAAGACGAGTTAGTATAAACAATAAGTAAAGTTATCTTATTCCTTTGAGTTTGAAGCAGAAGTGGTCCCGCTGGTAGTATTAACTGCTAAATTGCAGTTCACAACCAACACTTTGCACAAATTTTCAACTGTAAAACATTGTCTGTTGTCTCGCAAAACACTTCTGTAACGTGAAAAACTTCTGTCCACATCACAATATGTTATCGGGGCATATTTAAATGATGTTAACTGCATCACACACAGAGAGAGAGAGGGAGGGAGAGAAAGTCAAGTCTCTTGGTGTGACAGACGGTTTTCTTTCCAGGATGTCTCGAATATCGCACATCTATTTATAACCAGAATTTTTTGAAATTATATAATTCACTTTCTCTTTCGCTTTTTGTCCTGTGCTACCAGGAACCGAACTTAGGTCACATATTGTTTCTTCAAAGACAGTAAGTGATTCATGCAAAGGAGATCTTACAGCTTCCAATGCCTGTTGGTAAGAAAGAAAAATGGGCAGATATGAAACTAAGATCTTCTTTTAACCCATTGTCTGACAGTTTCTGCTGATGAAGCATTTTTCGAGTCCAATGAATTAACCTTTTTGACTGTTTCAATGTGCTCAGCATAATATAAAATTGCATCGACCTGTTCCCCATCGAGTTAACACTGGTGTAGGAGGAAGTTGGATATTAGGTGCTGTTGATCTAAACAACTTAACCCTTTTAGGAGATTTAACAAAAATTCTCTTTGTACTGGCCACAAATCTATCTACCAATGGAAAAGAATCACATATTGTCTCAGAAATGTGATGAAGAGCATGTGCCAAACAAGTTATATGAATTAAGTTAGGAAAAATACCTTTCAGAGTTTGCCCTGATTTTACCATACAAGGACCTGCATCAGTAACAAATAAAAGTAATTGGTCATATTTGATTCCACATGACCATAGTAATTTCAAAGAGTCCACCACAAACTGGGTCACAGTTGCATTGTCAGTGCTTGATAATTCGCACACATTAAGATGAGGTGTAGTCTTTTGTTCATTATTTAAAGCACCCACGATTATATTAGCAATAGAATGGCGCTCAGAATCAGGGGTTTCATCAACAGACAACCACACAAACTGATCCGCTAATTCATTTTGTATATTTGACAATACAATGTCCTACATAAGTCTTACGCAGTGCACTTTCTTCAGGCACATGTTGTCGAGTGTACTTGGCAAGAAAGTTTTTAAATGTCGGATTATCAATTTTGAACAAGGGAATATAAGCAGCTAAAAATGCTTGGCACAACTCATAGGATAATTCAGTAACCCTACTTCCTAAACACTCTACTAGCTGTTTTTGAACAGGTTCTTTGTTTGCGAGTTTTCTGATTAAATTGTCTTTGTTTTGCTGTATTTATGTGCTGAACTATTTGAAATCTTTTCTCGCTCCCTACATTTTTCTCATACGCTCCACAAAACAGTACCCTGTTATCTGTAAATATTAAATCACCAGAAAACTCTTTCTGCAAATTAATTAATCTAGCACTCGAAGTTGGTTTTATTTTCGGCAAGCGTTGCTATAATCGTGCTGCTTTAACGTTGACGTGCACGATTATAGCAACGCTTGCCTGCCAACCAGTAGTTGTGTTGTGGTCTTCAAACATAACAGTGTTGTGAACTGCTTCCCACCAAATTAAATTAGGCATATAAAATGTTGAAAAGCTCTTCAAATGCCGAAAATAAAACCAACTTCGAGTGCTAGATTAATTAATTTGCAGAAAGAGTTTTCCGGCAATACAATATGCAGTAAACAATGTGGACGGTGAATGGCAGCGTCCCCGTAGATGTGCTAAGGGTATGGTAGACGCTGTGATAAATACTGCAGTCGAAACTAAAAACAGATTTTCTTGCCTCTCTAAAACCAACAATAATAATCTGGCAGCAGTGCATGAGCTAAATGAAGTAACTACGACAAATGGACGCTCCAATCGGAAAGTGAAGACAAAGATAAACAACCGCAAGGTAAAAATCCTTGCAGACAGTCACCGGAGACTAATTAGCGGCACTCTAGCAGCATCGTATCCAGAGTTTTCATATGAGGGTTTGGTCAAGTCAGGGGCTCCAATAAACGAAGTAACTAGAAACCACGAATCAGTATGTGCAAACCTAACCTCAAATGATCATGTAGTCATCATGGGAGGAACTAATGATGTTGCACGCAATAACGCCGTGAATGTGAAGAAGACCCTACTGAAATGTGTACAGAACCTCATGCACACCAATGTAGTGCTGGTAAACATACCAAAGAGATTTGATCTGGATATGAAATCCTGTGTCAATGAAGCAGTGAGACAGTGTAACGAATCTATAAAGAAGATTGTGGAAAATTTCAAGAATGTGAGTTTAGTTGATATTAGTGACTTGGATCGTGACTGCCATACAACCCATGGCCTACATCTAAACTGGAGAGGGAAGGAGCAGCTCATGAACAAAATTGTGAATGTGATGAACAGGAAAGCCAGTTCCACTATTATTCCACTGCCGTTTGGAAATAGTGAAATAGTGGTTCAAGATAGTGAAATACAAGTAGAAGCAGTTGCGGACAGACAACCTGGTGTTTCTGGTGAAATTTCAAAAAGTGCCAGTTTTTTAGGTTAAATGGACCCAAGGACTATGAACTAGACAGACAAAAGGATAAAGTTAGGTTAAGCAGGAATGAAAAGTGCAGTGGATCTGAATTTAAAATAGGTTTTAGCAATGTACAGGGAATGGGGAAAAAAGAATTAGTTATTAATGATTTCACAAAGGAAAATATGTATGATGTTATCTGTCTGTGTGAACATTGGTGCCAGAAGAATGAAATAGCATTTAAGGTATTACAAGACTACCTACCATCTAGCAAATAGTTACTGCAGAGAAAATCACATTCATGGAGGAACTGCAATCTATATGAAACAGAATCTTGCAGGTTGCTGTAAAAGGTTAGATTTGGGATCTTTCTGTCAAGAAATAGATTTTGAAGCCACTGGGGTACTTTTTCAGGAGTATAAAGTGCTAATAATTGCCCTATATAGGTCTCCAAAGGGAAATCCAACTATTTTTCTTGAAAAACTTGAGGAATTACTAACCCTTTATACTGGGCCTAAATGGAAACATTTGAATTTAGTTTTAGGTGGTGATCTAAACTCACATTTTGATATCACAGAAGATAAGCAAACAGTCATAGATTTTAAAAATATTCTCAGGCAGTTTAACTTTAAATGTACCAACAATAAACCCACTAGACTAACAGCCTGTTTAGATAACATTTTCACAAACATCAAAGAGAATGTGCTAACCTGTGATACAGCAGTCTTTCCAGTCTCAGATCATGACTCAGTGTGGTTGACCATAAAAAATGTAATACCTAACTTGGCCTCACCAAGAAAGGCAATCGCCATACTTACAAGACCGGTAACCAGCGACAAAATATTATTCTTCAGAAACATGTTACGTGACGTTAAATGGAACAACGTGCTTTGCAGCTCCCTTTCTGACATTGCATTAACAGCAAATGAAATTTTTGAAAGATTTCATACTTTATTTATAAATATATTTGAGACTTGTATCCCCCAAAGAAAATGTAAAATATTCACCAATGCAAAAAGAAATTTTGTTCCCAAAGAGGATAAAAATGTATGGTATACTCCCCAATTAACTAGTATGAAACACAAAGTTATGACTGACTTAGATTTATATAGAAAAGATAAATCAGACAAGGCCAGGATTTTATATATCAACAAAAGAAAGGAGTATAAGCTATTGATAAACGAGGCTAAAAAGTTATACAACATGAATAATATTGAAACAGCCACCAATAAGTGTAAGAAAGCCTGGAATCTTATAAACTCTGCTGCAAAACCTAACAAACGAAATAGTATAGAGTTAGCACCAAATGATTTGAACAGTTATTTCATTAGCTCAGTAGCAAAAATCAGTCAAAGCATAGTAAAGCCAAAGGAAATGAATATCTTGAACACAACAAAAACAAGTACTGTCCAGGTAGCTTTGTGTTCCGAGAAGTCAGTGCGGAACATGTACAAAACATTGTAAATTGTCTTAAGGCTTCGGATAGTGTAGACATACATGGTATATCCAGTAATCTCATAAAGAAAGCAATAGAATGTACCTTATACCCGCTTACATTTTGTGTGATCAGATGCCTTGTAGAAGGAGTATTTCCAGATGCACTGAAACTTTCAAGGGTGGTCCCAATTTATAAAAAGGGTGATAAAAAATGTCCATCCAGTTATCGTCCAATATCTTTAGTCCCAGTTTTCTCAAAAGTGCTTGAAAAGATCATGCACAAACAGCTCTGTAGTTATTTATATGACATTGGGATAATCAGCGATGAACAATTTGGTTTCAGAAGAGGCAAGTCAACGACTGATGCCATTGCCTCTCTTGTCAAAAACGTCCTTAGTGCTTGTGAAACTAAAAGTATTGCCCAGGCTACGTTCTGTGATCTCAGTAAAGCGTTCGACTGTGTAGAGCATACTCACTTACTAACAAAATTAAAATTCTATGGCGTAAATGACACTGCGCTAAAGCTTTTTGGAACATACTTAGCAAATCGCAAACAAATTGTGTGTATTGGAAATGAGAAATCCGAAATGGTGGAGCTAAAATATGGGGTCCCACAGGGTTCCATACTCGGGCCATTGTTATTTTTAATAATGATCAACGACCTGCCTTAACATTTCTTAACATGAGCACCAATCATCAAAGCCTTAAAACAATAACAGAGGATACCATAAGTTGTGCTAGCATGTGGTTCAGAGCCAATGGCTTCTTATTAAATGATGATAAAACGCAACAACTTGTATTTAATTTGCGTGAGATCTCGGCAGAAAATTGTTCAACAGAAGTTAAATTTTTAGGAGTCATTGTGGACAACAAGCTCTCATGGGTGCTACACATCAACTATATAACAGCTAAGCTCTGCAGAGTTATACATCTAATTAGGAATTTAAAAAACCATGTACCTGAGCCATATATACGATCTACATATTTTGCTTTTTTCCATAGCATAATATCATATGGTACTCTACTCTGGGGAAGCAGCAGTCATGTCTCTAATATTCTACTATTACAGAAAAAGATAATTCGTGTTATTGCAGATTCAGAAAAAACCACACACTGTAAACCTCTATTCATAAAATTCAAAGTAATGACTGTGATTAACCTATACATTTATACAGCACTCACTTATGTAAAAAATAATATATCAGACCAAGTCTACAGACTAAACATACATGACTATAATACTAGACATAACTACCAACTTAACTTACCATCTCACAGGCTTTCAAAAACATCAAACAGCTTTGAAGTCTTGGGCATTAAACTGTATAATACTTTGCCAACTGCATTGACAGAATTATTGGGTTGTAAATTTAAAAGTAGATTATACGAATGGTTAATGTCTAATCCATACTATTCAATACATGAATGTTTTGAGAGCAATAAATAAAGCAACTTCATCATCTTAGGCTAAATTATAAAACGTTGTTATTGATAAAATCTACACATGGGTGTTGATTATTGCTGTATTAGCTTTTAATGTGTATAGTGATTCCAGAATTTAAGTTAAAATAGTTTGAAAGTATGTTGTAATATTAGAAAAATTGTATATAAATATAAGACTACTACTTGTTTTGTATATAACCGGTACATACTGTTTGACATTGTCTATTGCTGTACTCGGCTTAATGACAATAAAAATAAATAAATAAATAAATATGGCTTTACAAATCTTTCGTACTTTGTCGGAATATTTCCATATTGACTATTATGCCTTATATATAATTTTAAAAAGGATCTTTATCACAACGGTTTTGCAAGAAAATTGTTTATTGCACCCTCCCCCCATATTTTGTTTTCATATTATCAAATCATTCTTCACTCATATCGCTGAAGTAAGTTTATTTATCCATATTGTCAGAAGTATTTTTATTCATCCATAACACTGGAGCTTTTTTATTGATTCATATTATCAAGACATTTTTATTCCCTCAGCAAAGAATTACACTATTCTCCCTTTCATGTAACATTATCTTTCACTTTATCCCACACATCACATATCTGTTGTTTTAGTGAATGCTGGATTTTTGACAATGAAGTCATTAATCCTCTTGCTTTCCAATATTTTTCACTGATGGATGGGGCACTAGAAGTGGCCGGGCATATTTGAAGGTGGTCTCGATCCATTTCCTCTTGCAGATCACATAGAGGAGAGAGTGGTGGAGAATATATCCCAATTCTGTTTAAATGTTTTGCCAGACAATCATGTCCTGTAATCAACCTGAAGGTTGTAACTGCTGTTTTTCGAGGATACTCGGGAATTACTGTTTGAATGTTTGGTAGTTCCCATCTTTTATTCTTTGATTTTTCATAGTAATATTTCTCAATAATTTTTTTGTATTCAGAGTTGACTAATCTTTTAGCTGCATAAAATGGTAGATTAACTATAGTTTTTTGTACACTGCTGGTACCCTTTTTTGCAAGAAAATCAGCTTTCTCATTACCACTCAGTCGACAGTGAGCTGGTATCCATTGGAAGACTAGGTGTTTTTGAAGTGCTGTTAGATGAGTAAGGATTTTCCAACATTCTATAATTGTTTGGTGTTTTGGTGACAACTTGGAAGTAATTGCTATAATTGCTGTCCTGGAATCTGAGAGAATAACTGCTTGCGAATCTTTTTCCGCGCGCGACCCCGAGGTGGTCTGAGTCCTGTACTTAGTCCTTCAATTGCTGCTTGGCACTTTTAACTTTGGTATCCCTCCACGCCTTTGTCACTGTATGGCCTAAATTTACAAATGTCTGTATAACCAATAAATAAAATAAACAATTGATTTCCCCTGGTCCCTAAACCTTTTTACGTCTTTTAGATATTTATGTCGCCATCTGATGATATTGTCTCTTTCTATTAATATGCACTTGTTAACTCTTTCATATTCGAACCCTAAATCATGTAAGAACCGACTAAGAGTGGCCCTTGAGAAATTTGGTAGGGTGTCACCACTGTTGACCCTTGACAAAATAATATATTCAGCGTGGGTGGAATGTTTGCAAACTGTAAAGAATGAACAATTCTCTGCACTCCACTTTGCACTATTCCATCATATTGCGTTAACCTAGCGGTTTTTCATTTTGCCGCCCTTTTTGCTTTCTGTTTCAATGGCGCTCTTAGAGGTCCTTTCATTACTTCCTTTTTAATCCTATACACTACTGCTTCTGAACACCTGATAACCTTAGCTGTTTCTTTTACTGCCTTACACGCATTTTACTTGAAAAATAATCTAACACATTCATAATTTTTTGGCGTTCCTTACTTCTTAATTTACAATATATCGTCTCTTCCTAACTTCCCCCTCCGTAACTACAAATATTTATGAAAATATTAAACAAATAATGCAATAACAGCACACAGATTTCACACAGTTACACACACGACTTCTTTCGAACTAATACTAGTGCTGCTCCTTATACTATCTTCTGTATCAGACCTGGCGCGAGAAAATCGCTGAATAGATAAATACTTTTTATTTGCCTTACTGGATAAAGGAAAGAGGTTACGGCCTTTTGGTTTATTTTAAAAACTTTCTCCAACCCTCCTCAACATTTGTTCTCGCTTGGTCCCCGATGTAAACTCAATAACAAAAATGTTTCACACTGCGTAACTTTTGCAGTGCACAGATATAAAATTTTCCGAAAACATTTAATTTAAAATATTATAACACTTAACTGAGTAAACATAGAGAATTCAAAGTGGGCAGGTAGTAGCACTTTAGTTTACTCTACCTAAGAACAAAATATGTTGTTAGCTAATGCTGGATTTCTGACAATGAAGTCATTAATCCTCTTGCTCTCCAATATTTTTCACTGATGGATGGGGCATTAGAAGTGGCCGGGCATATTTGAAGGTGGTCTCGATCCATTTCCTCTTGCAGATCACATAGAGGACAGAGTAGTGAAGAATATATCCCAATTCTGTTTAAATGTTTTGCCAGACAATCATATCCTGTAATCAACCTGAAGGTTGCAACTGCTGTTTTTCGAGGATACTCCGGAATTACTGTTTGAATGTTTGGTAGTTCCCATCTTTTATTCTTTGATTTTTCATAGTAATATTTTGCAATCATTTTTTTGAATTCAGAGTTGACTAATCTTTTGGCTGCATAAAATGGTAGATTAACTATTGATTTCTGCACATTGCCGGTACCCTTTTTTGCAAGAAAATCAGCTTTCTCATTACCACTCAGTCGACAGTGAGCTGGTATCCATTGGAAGACTAGGTGTTTTTGAAGTGCTGTTAGATGGGTAAGGATTTTCCAACATTCTATAATTGTTTCGTTTTTTGGTGACAACTTGGAAGTAATTGCTATAATTGCTGCCCTGGAATCTGAGAGAATAACTGCTTGCTGAAAATGTGAAATTCTGTACAAAAGATTTTGTAGGGCCATTCGAATTGCTTCAATTTCTCCATCAAAGTTTGTAGTTCCCTAACTTAAGGATTTGAAGAACAAAATATAGACCTATTCTAGCAGTTAGTTTGTTAGTGCGTGATGAGTATAAAAACAGCACATATCAGACTTCTGTTAAAAAAAATGTTTTCTGAAGAAATATGGGCCTATAGAAATGTATAATGACTCTATAAAGGACATAACCTGATAGAGAAAAAAGTTCTGCGTAGGATAATGTGTTCAAACCTGAAATTTATAATAACTGAATATTTATGCCATGCTATTAGGAACCTGGCAACAGTGCGAGGGTAGAAAATGACGAGGCTAATGGCAACTCGTATGCGCTAGATAGAGACAGATATATCCCATTTAACTCCATAGTGTCATCTAAGAGTGGGACAAGGTATAGTATGGATTGTCTCTAATGCCAATAATTTTAGAACACTAGTTGGAGTATCACTTTTCTTAAGCTCTTCTGTCAGGTATAAATAATATGTGATGTCTAATGTTTGTGTCGGATTGACTTTAGATATGAAGTTTTCCTTTGAATTGGGAGGGTATATATTCTTCTTGATGTCTTGAATTTTGGAAAGAAAGCTCTCCTGAGTCTTTAGTGTATGTGTAAAATTTCTCTTGTTCCATGTATTGAATGGGAGTCTGATCAACTTTTTGTGTTGTGTAAGAGCTGCTTTTTCTATTTCATATTCAATGGGGTATTGATTGGTTAGTATTTCCATAGCTGGTATTGGTGTGGTTTTGATGGCACCTGTAATTAGTCTCGGACTTTAGTTTTGAAAGATTTGAACTTTTTTTTGTATTTGCTGTTATAAGAACTTCACTGCAGTAAGTAAATAATGGCTTTATATATACATTGTATGTTGTGTTAAGAGTTGCTCTGGAACATCCCCACTTCATTCCTGTTAGATGTTTTAGCAGTGAAAGGTGCCATTCTGCTCTTTGTATTACATTTTCTATTAGTTTGGTCCATGTAAGTTTGGTATCAAATGTAACTCCTAAATACTTTGCTTCCTTTGTTTCTGGTAATTGTTGACCCTCAAAATTTTGTTTTATTTTTAGTGGATTTTTTCTTAGTGAGAAGATTTGGTAGTTTGATTTTGTTGTATTAACAGTCATTAAATTTTCTTTGGTCCACTTTTGTAGGTTGGTTAATGATTGCTGCATGGTTTTTTATAGTTTTGTACTTTTGCTTTTTGGTTTTGAAGTCCACATTACTAAGTCATCAGCAAATAGTGCACACTTAACACCTGATTCCTGTATTTGTTGTGGTAGATCGTTAATAAATATATTAAAAAGTGTAGTGCTGAGCACTGCGCCTTGTAGTAAGCCACTGTGTACTTGTTTGTATTTAGATATATTTCTTCCATATCTGTAGCAATAAAGCGTTTTGTTAGGAAATGACATAGCCATGAAAACATTGGACCTTGTATCCCTATTTTTTTACTTTCTTTAGTAGTTTTGTTCTGCATATGGAATCCTATGCACTTTGGAAATCAATAAAAACTGATACATTATCTTCTTTTCTATTGGAGGAGTCTTTGATTTCTTGACTGAGAAGTAAGACTTCTTCATTTGTAGAGTGGAACTCTCTGAATCCAGCTTGACATGGGGAAATTAAATTTTGTGATTCTAGAAACCAATTTTACCTTTTTGACACCATTCTTTCCATCACTTTTGCTATTGTGCTAGTAAGAGCTATTGGTCTATAATTTTTTATTTCTGATGCTGTTTTATCTTTCTTCAAGAGGGGGACAATTATTGCTTTTTGCCATTCAGCAGGTACAGTGGTTTCCCAGGATAGATTGTAGAGTTTTAGTAGTTTCTGTTTTGTTGTTTTCCAAGGTTTTTTGTGAACTCTGGATGTATGTGATCTGGTCCTGGAGACTTTTTGTTTTTTAGATTATTTATTGCAATGTTCAGTTCTTGCATATTAAAATTTTGAAAAAAGATATTGCATTAAGTGTTAGGATTACATTCACTTTCTTAAGTTCTTTACATTCTTTTTTATTATTTCTTGTTACTTTATGTGAATTAGCATAATATTTATTGATTGTTTCGGCTATGACTGTATCATTTACTAATATTTTATTGTTGTGTATGATAGGTGTGCTGTTGTTTTCTTTCTTGTCCTTGACATTTTTTATGAACTTATGGCTTTGTTACCATCTGTCCTATCTGACATTTTTTCTAAGAAGTTATTAAAGTGATTCTTTTTAGCTGTATTAATTTCTTTTTTTAGTGAGGCTCACTTCTTCCGCCATATTTGTGTATCAGATATGTTTTTTGTTTGTTCAGCTGTATTTCTAGCTATATCCCTTTGTTTTTTCAGTTCTTCTAACTGGGGGTTCCATAAGGGTTTGAAATTTTTAATTCTTCCATGAGGAATATGTTTTTTTGCGGTTTCTAGGATGACTTTACAGAAATTTTTGTTCATATGATCTGGTTGGTCATGTAGTTGTGAGTTTGTTTGTTCTTTAAATTTATGTTCCAGGTCACTTTTATATTTGTCCCAATCTGCTTTTTTGAAGTTCCAATACAGATTAGTGTGACGTTGACTGTTATTTGTATTATCTAGTTTTATATCAGCAATTACTGCTCTGTGACCAGAACTTGGGTCTTCTATAACTTGTTTTTTAATTTTTGAAACAATATCTGTTGTAGCTAACAAGAGGTCTGGGTTACTGCCTGCTCCATAGCAATGTATGACGATTATGGGATCTTCTTTACTATAAATCAGTTCAAAAGTTGTGGTATTCAAAAATTCTTCTACTATCTTCCCTGTAGAATCCACTTTTTCATAACTCTATCTTTTGGAATGGGCATTGAAATCCCCAATTACGATTGTTTTATTTAATTGGTCAATAAGTGAGAGATCTGGTTCATTCCTGGGAGGATTATAAATACTGTAGACATGTAGATGTGTTTTGTTATCCCAAAAATTTAGCTTTATTAATTCACTTTTATCTGTGTTATCCATTTCTTTAACAATTTCAAAGGAGGATTTATTGTCCTGTTTGACTCCAACTAATATTCCACTACTTATCTGTCAATTTTTGGGTAGTAGGTGTAGTAGAAAACCGGTAAGATTGAAGTATTTAAGTTGATCATTTGTTAGATTTGCTTCTTGTATGAAAAATATATCCATGTTATAGTCAAATACAATTTTATTGAGTTCTACTCTTTTTTTTAGATCTTCTATTAATATAATATTTTGGTTTTCGAGAAGTAGTCCCCGCCTGGAGATCCGAATGGGGGACTATTTTAACTCCGGAACATTTTACCCCTTGAGTCATGTTTCATAATTTGATGTTGAAGAGTGCAATAGCAGTAATAGTAATAGCTTTTTAGAGAGCACCATATTTTTATGTTTTGGCAGTCACATTGTTCTCTCACAGCCTCCCAGAAATTCTGGATGACCACACCTGTCATTGGTTTACAGGTCTCACTGACCTGACCGGGAGAATTATCAAAATAAATTCACCGACCGTATCCTCTGATTACCAATCAGAGGACGTATTACGTGCCATGACAGGTCAGCATTTTAGGGGTTAATATTTTATAGAGAAGTTAGAGAAATGGAGAGGTTGGAAAAATATAAATAACATAAAAACAAAAATATCACATATTTAAAATCTATCTGTTGAAAATCATGGATCGTCATTAACGCTTTTTGTTGATAATATTAGCAGAAATATTATTTGAAGTTTTCCATTTGAATTTTTCAGTTTTGATTCTACCTTTCAAAGTATTGCCATTGTTTGATGTCTTACTGCTTACAGATCTTGGCTGGTCAACGTGCTCATCTCTGATCTAAATTTGCTTATTATTAATTTCTTTGTTTTGTACTTTTGTATTACCTTCACTAACTCTTGTGTGCCATTTCTTTATTTCAATTTTGCAGGCAATGTGTAATTCACATTCATAAAATGTCATCCATTAATGGAGAGTGGGTATTTCAAATTTATAATTCTCTTCAGAAGAGGGGTCCATGTGACCTGTCGACGGGCCCTTAAACACTATGCTCTCACTCTTCAGAAGGTGATATTTTCAAATGTGTGATGTTATTGATTTCCTTGGGGCTGGCATCACATACCAGGTACCTCAGTGCTGATGTGTCTGAAATGGACAGTAATAATTTCTGATCGATGTCATTTGCATCAGCTGTTACCTCAGTTGATTTTAGAGACATGAATTGAATCTGGTTTTTGAGTCCCTATTTACACCCACATTCACTTATAAAATGTTGGAAAAATTGGAACATTTTTGAGATCATTCGATCTCATCCTCTCTCTCTCACACACACATGCACAGGCACAGACACAGACACACACACCCTTTCAAAATCGTGCTCCATATGAGTCTGATAAACATTGAAGTGCTCGACATAAGCAGAACTACAGGCAGGACTGTGATGACAATTTTACTGCAGGTTGATAAGTAGCATTGTGTATGAATGCAATAGAATGTTCTATTTTTTAATGATGAATAACAATTTTGTCCTTCTAGATTTTGATTTTGACTTAGTGTATACCATCATATAAAATGAAGGTTCATGTTTTTGTGTTGTTGCTGTATATGTTAGGGTATGGAAGTGATATGATCCTGCAGCCTTTAAGGGGAGATTGTAGGCTCTATGCTTGCAATCTAAATTTTAAGAAGTTTAACTCCACTTTTCAGAGAAGTTATTTACTCTTGAAGTATGAAATTTGGTTGTACAGACATAAGTCAATGCTTCTTTTAAATGTACTGGCTTTTTATATGACATAGATATTATTTCCGTATTTTTTAAAAAAATGTAGCAAATATATAATCTTTTTATTTATATCCATCCCAAGACAGTTGCATTTATTTGAAGGACACTTTTGGCACATTTTTAGGGGTTAAAAGACAATGATAAAAAAAATCTGATGTGTTGCACTCACATGACTTTCTCTACTCTTGTACTAACCATTCTTACAAACTCTTATTCCTATATCTTCTTCGTGTTAGTTAAGATAAACATTTGTACAAATTATCTTATTGCTTATTTCCTTGTAGGTGTAAGGGGAATGTTAGAATGCAGTAGGCTTTGTGCAATAGTTAAAAGCTGGAAAGTTGGCTTTCATGATCAGGGCTGCTTACACCTGCTCCTCAATTTCCTCACGATGCTGAGTGGGCACTGGTCCTATAACTAGGACTTAAAATCCGCACCCCCAGGGGTGGGATTGAACCCGGGCCGCATTCCGTGGCAGGGAACCAAGGCATTATGCTCTAGCGCACTATGCCACGGCCCAGGACTATAATAAAATAGGGGTTAAACTTGCAAAATCAGCAAAAAAACACAAAATTTATATTTTTGACCCAAACCAGCTTACAACCTCCCCTTAAGATGAAATTTGTTTATTGTGAATAACAAGAAACTATAATACCAAGAAGCTGAAATATTTATACTACTTTTATCTTACTTATAAAGCCTAAAAATGGCGAGATTAAAATATTACATATTTACTCACATAGAATAGCATGAAAGTGAAATAAACTCAAAGATGAACTCTTTTTAGAACAAATAACCGAGTGAGTGTGTAGGGTTTAATGGCCCATTGACGAGGTCATTTGGGCCCAACCTAGCGAATTGTTAAAATAACACTCCCTGATTACCAACACTAATGATTATTTTTTCTAGATAAACAATATACACTCGCTAAACGCATAATGTAGATAGATGGAACTAAATCGTTAACTGTCATTATTCTGGGTAACTCGGGTATTAACCCAAGCAAACTTTTGTTTGTGGTATTTCAGATATCATTCAGAAGCAATAACACTGAACAACTGGTTAGAACAAACATTCATTTATGTTCACACCTTATGACCAAATTCCAAAATAATTCAATTTATTGTAAAATCGACATTTTTGCATATGTACTAGTCGTACATACTATGTGGTTTGTTCTGCTTTTATAACAACCTTATTTAATAAAATACCAAACTTTAGTGAATTTCTCTATATGATTGTGAATGCGTTTGAGAGTATACACACTTGGATGCAATTTTGTTTCACACTTTTAAGCAATAAGGGTAGGAAATGCTTACATGATACTTGTGTTGTCAGTATGTCATCAGTGAACTGCATCTGTTCCAGTGCTTTTTTATAGCAATTTTTGAAAGTTGTGGTGCTGTATTTTTAATATTATTTACTTTGCGTTGAGCTATGGGACTCTCTTCTTTCTCTCCGGGTGTGGTACTGGGTGAAATGAATGAACACTCGATGTAACTTCACTATATATCACTTTATTAACACTTTTTTCATCCCTTATTACACTTGTTATAATTGGATTGACTTTTGTTGCACCTATTTGTATTTTCTTGACAGTCTTTTCACTTTGTAAAGTCTTTTAGACCTGCGTCCACGTGCGTTAAAGAAACGCGTCTTCACCTTTCGAACACACAGACGCTACTGACAAAAAATTGGCGCCTCTTTACATGACACTCTTTTTATATTCATGCGCATATGAGCTCATTTTATACTTTCCTACGCTAAATAGTTCCTGTATTGTTAGGGAAGCGATCTTTATCTATCCTCCCTACATGTTTAACGTTAAATATATATGGTTCTTATATTTATACATATTAAATTTAAACATGAAACTTAACATTTATGACTTTTTAAACAATTCTATTTTTCGTAACAATGAAAAAATAGCAACACGTTTTCATTACTCAACTAATTCTTATCAACATGAAAAATAAATTACATTTGCAATAAATATTTACATAAATGATTCCCTTTTGGGGTCTAATCATATATTCTGTCTCAGTTGTTTTGAATATAAAATGTCCTTTTTAAGAAAACTATTAAAGGCAGTCTGGGGGCCCTTAAAGATAGCCCCCCCCACATTGCAGGATCTGCAGGCCCTTATTTACGCCACTGGTTCTTTGCATCTAAATTAAAACATAGTCATTAATTGACTGCACATTTTATCAATTTCCAAAGGGGCCATAACCTTGGCCCCCTCCCCCTGTCCATAACACCCATGTATCCTGGAAGCAAGTTCAGATATTCTAAGTTAATCCCAATATTTTTGCATACTTATAAATGCTAGTGATTAAAATTGTTATTTTATGTTTCTAAAGATACAAAATAACTAATGGTTAGTCTGTGACTGTGGAATTCATTAGGCACAAACAGTAGCATCAGTTTTGTTTACCTATGTTTCTTGAAATATTTTGATATCTGTCACACTTACACACACAAATCTTATCAGAAATGTTAAGTGCTGCAAATTTCACCAACTCTCCATCATGTTATACAGGTTCCTTCTTTTAGACTGTTAATTAGATGTGTATGCTGGCGTGAAGCACATTAGTCCCATTTGAAAAGGGGTATATTAAAAATTAAACAGAATTGTACTCTTCACAATTGGCTAAACCTATAAATAATTGCACATACATTTTGTTTAATTGTATTGCAGTGGAGTGTAAATTCACATGATAAATTATGCTTTCCTAAATGTTTAGTGATTATTAGTACCACATTGTTAAATTCAACAGAATAACGGTATTAGAAATGTAAGGGTTTTTCATATTAAGAGGCATGACCTTTGGAATGCTTATTTTCATTTCAAGTAAAGCAATGCATTGTCACATAAATATCACTGCTGTATGGTATTGTGTCATAATTAAAACATACCTTTCAAACTACATAGGTATATATTATGTGTGTACAAACCTTAAAATTGTTTAGTATAAGTAACAATTTTACATGAGTTTATTACCTTACCATGACATAAGCCTCTCAGATAAAACAAACAAGATGTTCAGGCCTTTAAACATGCCAAATAAAATATTTGTAATTGTGTGGTAATGTAGAATTCGAGGTAATGTTTGCGTATGGTGCAGTGACTAATAACCTCACTTTATCCAAGACTTTTCTAATGTCTTGCATGCCAGCAACAAAACATCTGAATTTGATACATGGCCAATGATACTTAAATTATTTTTATAGCGTGTTAGAATAGTTTATTGCACCGCCAGCAGAAGCAGACTACTCGATTAAGTTACTCCACATTGCCACATTATCTAGTTAATGGCGTATTTAGTTACAAAAAAGTATAAGAAATTTTTGTTCATCTACATTTTCGAACTTGTGATTGCTTGTGGTCCCCAAGGCATGTCTCTTAAGAAAGCTCCCCTATTTAACTGTATTTATTAGTTTGTTTTCATGCCCAAGAATGATCTTCAAAATACTTGTTAATTTGTTAGTGTGCATACAAGCACAGATATCGACCTCTCAAAGTTCTACTCTGTGAATATAAAATTAAATTTGTTCTGACACTGATTTACACATGAGCATATAAGGATTTTGTTAACGGTGAACAATATTAAATATATATTGAGCTTTTGTTCAAAAACTTTCCAATCTAAAACATGTTATCTAAACATCAATCTAAAGTGTGTTATCTACACTTCATATTAGACTAGTATTTTTCAAAGGAAAATCCTATATTATTAACATTTCTTCAGTAATACAAATCCTCAAACTGAATAAGATAAATAGTGTTCAGACTTATGTGGTTGTTTTTAACAGGTCTGGAAAAAAAGAAGACAATAACATATTTTTGCTAAAAATAAAATTATTGCCTTCTCCAATTCACTTCTTATAGGACTTATTTCAGAAGATCTATTTTTTGGCATATCATTAACATTAGTGAAGAAGAACAGAGAGCACAACCTCAACAAATAGTTCTAATGTACTAACTGCACTCAGCTGTGACTGAAAAATGGCAAGAAGCTTGGTTATATCCACAACTGAAAGTTGCTTTTCAGAAAGTATTTGATGGTTGGCACGCTTGATGCCCTACCCCATACCATCCTTTTTCAGACACAATACTGCGTTGCATTCCTTTGTGTTATGTTGTGTCTACAGCAGCCATGAGCATTCTATAGCAGCGTAACATGTGTAGTGGATTCTTAAAAACCACTGATAGTTCTAAATGAATTTATGAAAAAAGATAGATTCATTTAGTTGAAATACGAACATTCTACATCTTTTTAGGTATTAAAGTTCCATTTAGCTGGATCAGGAGCTGGAATTCATGGGTAAACTCGGAAATATGACATTTTTGTCCCTCTACTGTGCTTTTCAAATGGGTAGACTTCTGATCTGCAGCCAATGAGATACATTTACATGCACAGGGTTGTAAGCTCATCACCCCCACTCTTTTCATATTTCTGGCAGGTCAAGCCCCACTTAAGGGGAAAGCAATATGACAACACAGGACTCCGGTTGGTTGCCGGCCTGGAGGTGCTCAAGGACAAACTCCTTCCCATTTGAAAAGCACAGTAGATAGCAATTTCACAGTATTCCAATCTGAAGTTTATGCAGTTGAAACCTGTGTCAGAGAAAATCTCTGCAAGGGTTATAAAATAGCTGCATATGGATTTTGTCTGAGTGCCAGACTGCTTTTAAAGCAGTTGCAAGCAACCAGATAACACCCAAGTTACTGTGGAACTGCCTATTAAACCTTATAAAATGGTAAAACATAAGCTAATAATTAAATGAATGAGAGATTTATTATATTCTTTAACCTGTACAAACAATTTAGACAGTATGTTACTCCCTCTTGGAGTTGCGTATCGTTATTTCTTCCCCTTAAATTTAACATTGTTGTACATATGGTGTGTTTGAGAATTCAACTGAGTAACTTTAAGGGCTTATAGAGGGGTATTGGGGGAATAATTTGAGATGGGGCACTTGTGGTCCCAGAGCACATGATTTTGCGCAATAAATTTGAGCTAGTATGCCAATGATACCACTTGAATGGTGTATGTAAGCATTTGCTACTCTGTCAACAAGTGTATATGTATGGCTCAGTAATAAACTAGGGAATTCCCAAGCCAGTGACACCAGATTCCAAGTTCAGGCCCTGTCAAATGTTTTTCTGCCCATGTTTCCCCCACTTCTATTTCTCCAATGTTGTGTGTATTTTGTTCATCCAAATTTCTTTTTTTCCGATTTTTCTCCTGTACAACTATGCATTTTGTTTTACTGTATAATTTTCCTCTAATAGCTTTATTCTGAATGATTATTTGGCTTTCCTTTCTAGTATTTTGCCTTTTGCTCCCACTCTTCTAGTTCTGCTTGTGCTACTCCATTTGGTGAACTTCTTGGTAACCCCAGGATTATTTTACAAAATTTTCCATACATTGCTTCTACATTTTCCCATCCCTTTTCCAGCCTTCATATCTAAGCAGTGTTTAAGATCCTTGCTTCTTCTATTGCTTATTAATACTTGATGAGTGCTATGGTATAAAGGGGTAATATGTAGTGAAAAAGCAGGCATCCTAGCAAAGAAAAGTTCTGCTGTAAAGTTTATTGGCTCTGAGCCAGTATTTAGCATACCCTCAACCACTAGAAGCAAAACCATCTCAAAATAGGTTAAAAATAGCCATCACTGGTAGTGGTGGCTCATGAGTGTACAGTTTCTGTAGATAGCCCTGAAAATGTGAAATAGTATGCTGTATAACAGACATGATTATAAAAATTTATACAAGTGTAGTTGCTACCAATGATGATGACGATGATGATGACAACGATGTTGGCACAGGTACATAGTAATAATGCATAACTTTTCATTGTTGAGAAACAAAGTTCAGGTTCAGCTGTTGAAAGAAGTGTTGTAATTCTCACCAGTTCACCTAACAGCGGAAATGCGTTAAGATCCAACTTGTCTAGTAAAAGCTACAGTATAGCAACAGTGCCCCCTGCATGTTGAAAGTGTTGTCTGCTGTAGAGCACTTCTAATGCTGTTCTCAGCTGTCTTCAAGAGCCTTGGGTAGGTTTCGCAAGTAGTGTCCAGTCCTTTCTCAAGGGAATTTTCTTGGAAAAAGAGGAAAGAAACTCACATTTAATAATTTTGATGCTACTAGGCGATTTGTGAATGAAAATCTTTCATTCATTTAGCTTATTATGGTGTCACAAACTTCCTTGGCATGAGCTACTTTTTCTGTTTTTCATTTCTTCTGGTTCTGTTTTTTGTATGATGAAATTTCTTCAATGGCAGTATCCCTTATTCTTCTAATTATATCTTATAACTCCAATAAATATTGTCTTTCTTTTGTTGCTTCAAGATTCCATAGCTGCTATTTCCTGAAGAGTATATTTGCATGTGGCTTGATCCTATGAAAACATTCTAGCCAGAATAAGAAGTCAAGATATTTTAAATTAGAAAGGAGGCCGCAGCTTCCTTGTCTCGTTCTGTCATCTGCATGATCAGAAAGGGATATTTCTTCGGAACACTTGGTGAGACTTTTTTGTTCTCTTTCACTGTGTTGACTGTCCAAATGTTGAACACCCACCTTGTAGGTGCTAATCATGTTAGCCTAACTTGCACAACTCTGGTTAGCACATTTATTCTGTGTGATGATCTGGAGAACAAAGCTGGAAAACCGGAGAGATTAGAAAAAAGTATCCTAGTAGATTTGTTTATTGATGCCGCTTTTTGCAGGACTAGATTAACTGATGAGCAGGCATTTCCTCATCATGCTGGTCAAGATACATGCACATTGGTTATAGATGTGAGGTTCGGAGGGTGAGCAAAAGTCAACTAATGCACGAAGATAAACAGTCCAATAAGTACAGTCAGGTATACAAAAGCAAAGGGACCCAAGCAGAAGAATTTGCAAAACTAGGCGTATTAAGGATTATGCCATAATTACTAAGTTGTTGTTTTAACATGCACAATCATTTGTTATATTATAATAATAATATTGATGATCATGATGGTGATCATGATGATCATGATAATGATACATCAATATTACTTTTTATTCTGTATATGGATATAAAAGAGACAGTGATGTCTCAAGAAGATTAACAATGGTCAAGTAATTGACAGTTGGTAGTTCCTCACACGTTAACAAAAGTTTCTTGCCTTGTTCAACAGGCAACAATATTCTAATTACCATGTTTGCTACAAATCCCCCAGTAGCATCCATGGTTCTGACAATGGCAACCCATATATTTTTGTTTGCAACAGAATTACGTATACTTTCTATTAAACCCTTGTAACTGCTGCACATATAAGATGTATTGTTGTATGACACTGAAGTTTTCTGCAGGTGTATTTTTCTAAGAATTGAACTAAATGTTGATTTTCTAGTTTATTGAAAGGCATGTCTGTATGCACCATCATCTCACACAATCTGCGGAAAAACATGTTACTATTGTTGGAATTTGTTATGTCTTCATTCTCACGAGTTTCTACCAATGTAGCATTTGTCTAGTATTTCTGGGTGTTAGTGTTCAACTGTGTCTTTTCGTTTTCTAATTTTTAGTGAAGAATGACACATTTTACAAGCAGTGGTATCTCCATCTCTAGAGAAATATGTACAGTTCAATTCCTTCACAATTTTATGCAATGGTGGCTTATTGACATATTTGACATATTGCACTATATTGCAACACTAATGTAATTACGTTCACTCTGCTTACATCTCTCGATGCTCATAGCACCAGTTGCTATCTTAACCTGAGGCTACTGGCCTGTACTCTGTGACCAGGTGACGTCATAGGCATGACCCATGTGCAGCTAACCTGCTACTATGCTGCAGTGTTGAAACACAGGAGAAATGGCCAGGCCTACTGATTAGCATAGCAATGGATATAATAAGCCCTAGGATATACCTGCTTAATCCTTGTCTGAACACTATTAATGCCTCCACTGATAACAGCGGCACCATCATAGCACTGTGTGATCACCTTTTTCCTTTTTTATATTTGCATGCTTTTTCAAATTCCAAATTTATTACTCTAAATAACATCTCAATGTTCTGTACATCTGGGTTAAAGAAGCCCCAAAACCATTCCATAGCAGAGCCAAGAAGTTCGTATCTATACACAATCACAAATTATTGTTGCATGGTAGACACGTCTGCCATTATAGAACTTGACATTTCTTGCATTATTATTTCTCTGCATACACTAAGCATACAATCCAGAAGTTCATTTTGAACTGTTTTGTATATAACTTAAATACAGTTGCAGTTTCTGGGTGTTCCTTCATTGAGCTGTCAATAGCACTTACAAAATTTACAAGGCCGTGAAACACTCCTGGGTTTTCTGGATCTTTCCTTTCATCATGCCTATGTAAAGCCAACTCGTAATTTTAGTTTGTTAGCCTGGAGAGGATATGCCTATTCCTATCCATTTGCTCCTGTTTCCTCACTGGCTCTGTATATGCTGTCAAGCTGAGTACTGATATTCACCTTACCAAGCATAGAGGGTTTAGTGTTTGCATTCATGTGTAAGTGATAGTTTTTGTATTTTTTAATTTTTTCTGATAAATATGTGAGACTCTAAACACTTGAATTAGTGTATGAATTAAGTTCCGGGCTGAAAGTCAAACATGAGAGGCCATACAGTATGTTTCTTACATTGCACCCATACTTATGCTTATTGTAAACTTCCTTGTTAAATGTTTGCTTGTAGTCACATTTATTCGATTTAGTCACTTTCTCAATCAGTAGATCTGTTCTAGGAAGCCCTAATTTTTTTGCGGCTAACTTATCCTGATAATTTAGTTCTCTGTTGGCACTTAAAATAGCTTCAACAGTGTTCATGTTGACACTGCATCTGAATACCAAATTTCTATTTTTATACCACACCTATAAACAATTATCTTTAAACTGCTGGTTGTGGAAATGGTTAAACTTAGCGGTATAAGTGCTTACCAGCCTAATAACTTGACTATGGGTAAGAGAAAGCCCACTTAATAGGCACACTCTCCTGTTAGGAATACAAAACGAAATCAGTATGATAAAATCAAAACTGAATAAACTATAGCTCAACCGCAAGTCCACAAAATATATTTTTCTATTTGTATAGTCATAGCTTTTATTCATGTCAGTTAAATTTTGTTGTATAGTAAGTGAATTGGCATATCTGATTAGTGTGCTACCACCTAGCGAGATTTAAGGCAAACAGAAAAGTGAACAGGGGTTCCCATGGCATGAAACGTCAACTAATCACATCCAGTAACTCTTAACGTCTGCAGCGATGTGCTACCACCTAGTGGCATTGTTGCAAGAGAGACATGAGATGATGGTAATGTCTGGTGCATTCATACCATCTTGTGTGCACGCTCAGCGACTATTTTGGCCCATAAGACAATGATGTAATGCCAGCTACACATGCGCAAAGTCTCCTAAAAACATGCGCAGCTGGAGGTGTGCTAGCAACCATGATGCCAAACTTTATCCAGTTTAGAGGAATAGTGCGATAGATTTAAATGTGTGGTTTAGACTACCACATCTGTATAGCGTTCAATAGCACTTAAAGTAAAATTAACCAATAATGCTACAAGGGTCAATGTGTTCACGAATTCTTGTGCTCTTATACAGCAGCCACCACTGACCTCTAGCAATGGGTGCAAATGGGAGGGTATATATGCAGTGTAACTTTATTAGTGTGACCTCACTTAAGGCAAACTTGTGATTAACACAAAAAAGTATTGTCTTTGGCAGGAATACATTAGTTCTTATGAGAAGTTTTATTGATTAACACAAATTTTGGTTGAGGCAAATTACAAATTACAAATTTCAGTGTAACACAAGTCCATATGTGATTAATATAGATTTAATTTTCTGTAACAGAGTGAAAAATTTGATTGTTGTGCATTATAACTTTCAGCTGTATGTTTTAATTTAGAATAATAAGTTATTTATAAACACAAGGAATTGGGTAAATGATTTCTGTCTTTTTTAGCAATTGGTGCTCTCAGATTCATCTTCCTCATTTGATATGTGGAAGGAAACACCTATACCGATGTACATAGATGTCTTTTTTTTCAACTGGACCAATGCGCAAGCATTTAAGGATGATCCTGAAAACACAAAACCAGAGTTTGTTGAAATGGGACCTTATGTCTTTAGGTAAGAATAATAAATAATCTACTCGAAAGATTGCTTCACTTTACTGTTTCAAACATCTGACTACGAAATCAATAAATAATATAGTTTTACTACTTATATATCCTTGCGTGTTCATACTAAGTATAAAGAGAGAATACTTTTTTTTGTGATGTACGAGGTGCATCCAGAAAGTAAGTCCCGATGACCGATAAAGAGAACAAAAACATCACTAAGTTAGAAATATTTATTGGAATAATTACATAGACTCACTGGCTACTTTTCAACATAGTCTCCACCATTGTTGAGGCATTTATCATAACGGTGCACCATTAATTGTATGCCCAAGTCAGGATTCTGCCGCCTATGTCCGCAGTCACAAAGTCACTTCATTCTGCACCTCAGCATCACGGTGAAAATGTTTTCCTGCCAAAAAACGCTTCATGAGAAGGAAGAGATGAAAGTCACTTGGAGTGAGGTCGGGGCTGTAGGGTGGATGTTCGAAGACCTCCCATCCAAACTTATTCAACACTTTTCGTGTGGCGTTGGCTTAATGGGTTCTTGCATTGTCATGCACAAGTGTAATGCCTCTTGTCAAAATTTCACATCTCTTGTTCTGGACTGCCTGCCTGAGTTTATGCAACGTCTGGCAAAATCGATCAGCATTTACGGTCTCCCCTCGCGGTAAAAAGTCACACAAGAGGACACCACGTTGATCCCAGAAAACAGTGCACATGATTTTTTTGACAGATTGTCTGCTTGAATTTGGTCTTCGCAAGTGAACCACTATGCCGCCAATGCATGGATTGTTGTTTTGTTTCTGGTGTGGCCTGCGCCACCAATGTTTCACCCCCAGTGACAATATTGTCAAGAAACTGGTCACCTTCCGCTGCGTATCGCTGTAGGAATGTCAATGTTGCAGCAAGACATTTGTGTTCATCTGTCAGTTGTCTAGGCACCCATCTTGCATGCACTTTGTGAAAACCAAACCACCGGGAGACAATTTCATGCAAAAGCGAGCGAGACATCTGGAGAAACTGACAAGAGAATTCTGAAATTGTGAAGTGCTGGTTCAGCACAATTGCTTGCCTCACACTTTCCAACACTTCTGGCGTCACCAGGGACAGTTGGCCATTATGGTCTTTGTCGTGAATATTGGTTCTTCCTTCCGTGAATTGCCTGCACCACTGTCTTACAATACTGTCACGCATAATGTCCTGTCCATATACGTGACACAATTGATGATGGATCTCTGCTGGAAATTGCTTTTGAGCATACAAAAATCGGATGACTGCACGAACCTTGCATTTGGCGGGAGACAATATCGGAGCAGTCATTTTCTTCTAGCACAGAGCAGTAAGCACTGCCGTCACAAAACTGAAACTTTAATACAATGTTACCATATACTTCCTCTCTTCTGCGCACACGCATTCCTATCTGACTGGATGCGATCGGGACTTACTTTCTGGATGCACCTCATACTTCTATTTATAGCTTCCACTGTAATGGATTGGATATTCTGAGTTCTAAGGCTGTGGTTGACTAGAATCTCTTTTCCCAAATGCTTTGCCAGATATTGTTTTTGAACTTAGGAAGCTGATGGTTAGTTTAATCATGAGAAATAAAAAAATCACATGCTTGAACTGTAATACATGCTATGTAGAGTTATGGATGGAACATTGTTTTGGAATACAGAAAATCTGTATTCACCCTATTATATTCAGCAAATTTGTAAGGAAGCAAAAATCTACCATGTAAAAAGGTTACCAAGAATATTCTGGTACCCATATTCAAACACAAAGGTAGAAAAGGTATTATAATGAAAGGGTGATAATGATATAAAAGATGTGTTAGGAATAACTTTTGTGCAGTATTTCTCAGTATAGAATTACTGGCCTACTAACATTTAAATATTAAACTTTTGTTTATTACTCCAGGGAACATCATACCAAAACAAATTTATCTTGGAACGACAACAATACTGTCACATTTCAACAGGTGCGTCAGTGGCATTTTGAACCAGATCTTTCTGAAGGAGAATTGGAGGATGCTGTTACAAACATAAATGTTATTGCTGTGGTATGTATCTACTGGAAGATGCTATACTATGATGGTCAAAAAAGAGTGGGGAGGAATTAATTTGTCATTCAAGGTGTTGCAGTACTTAAAAAAAAGAATGCATACAAAAGGTATAACTGACTAGGTGTGTTGAGAACTTCAGAATGTGATAGCTAAGTATGGCAAGGCCTCAGATCTCTGGAAACAAGTATTGTAGCAGTTAAGCCTTTATCAGTTCGAGTTCAGCAGCCTTGACCACTCAGCTGAGCACGTAGCATGACCAAGTGGCCATACGAGGTGTAATCAAAAAGTAACAGGAATTTTTTTATTTTTCATACAGAATCTTTATTTATTCATCAACATCTACTTTGTCCCTTTCAACTTAATCACTTTTAGATATAATACACTTGTCAGCACTTTTTCCAATCTTTGAAGCACTTCTGGAACTCACTTTTTGTTATGTTCAGCTCCAGCGATTCTGTTTTTATCTCCTCAATGGTGGTAAAACGACGTCCTTTCATGGTTCTCTTCAGCCTCGGGAATAGAAGTAGGTTGCAGGGTCCATGTCCAGTGAATATGGTGGCTGAGGCCACATAATGGTGGTGTTTCTTGCCAGAAAATCATGAACAAGAATTGAGGTGTGAGCAGGGACATTATCGTGATGCATTTCCATGAGTGGTTTTGCCAGAATTCTGGTATTTTTAAATTTTTTTTGAATTGCATTATGCAAATGGCATATAAATTCCAGGTAGTATTCCTTATTGATTGTATGACCCTAAGGCAGGAACTCACGACATACTATCCCATTGTAATCAAAGAAAACAGAAGAACCTTCACATGTGATCAAACTTGTCAAACTTTTTTCAGTCTTGGCTCTTCAGGCAGTTTCCATTGGGAAATGTTTAGCCATACAATCGTATTCTCTTAACAATTGAAAGGCTGCAACTGCTGTTTTCCTTGGTAGATGTGGTATTACTTTTGGATTCTGGGCAAGAACTGCCCAATTTTTTCCTTGAGAAATTATAATGTTGATTTTGTTGACATTTTTATATTGGTTTTTTATTAATGTTTTACAGAATCGAATGTTAATTTTCTAGTTGGTCCATAGGTGAGAAGGTATCCATTTTTGGCTAAGGTGTCCTCTGCCTCATTACCATATACACCACAATGTGCTGGTATCCATTGTAATACTATTCCTTTATTAAATTTTGTTAATTGAGTTATATTGATGATTTCTAGTGTTTGTATGGATTGTTTGTTATCAGAAACTGTTGACAGGATTGCTGCTTTTGAGTTTGATAATAAGACTGCATGTGTAAAATCTTTAATATTATGTAGATGATGTTGTGGGGAATGGTTAGTTGCTTCAATTTCTCCAGCATAACTTGTTCTATATTCTAAGGATTTAAAAAAGGAAAAAGCAAAGATGCTGCTCCTGCTTCTGCACCTGCACCTTTCCTTGAGAGATTAAGGACCCATCAGTATAGACACAGAACTAGAATGGAATAGGATAACGTGTGTGGATTGTTTCTATTGCTAATGTTCATTGGACAGCAATATTCATATTAGATTTTGTTATTTCTTCTATAAGGTTTATATTATACTCTACTATTGTTAATATTGTAGGGTTGGGTTTTATTTGAGTGGAGTATATTATATTTGTTTTTAAGTCTATTTACAACAGATAGAAAACTTTTCTGGGTTTTGAGAGACAGAAACGTGCGTTTATCCAAACTGTTGTGTGGTAGTGTAATAAGTTTTTCATGTTGTACTATCACTTGTGCTAGTGTCGTTTGTAGACTGGGTGTGCTAGTAGGTACTCTCAGGGAGTCAATAGGTGTTGTTTTGACACCTCCAGTAATTAATTGTAAAGCATGGTTTTGTATTAATTCAGGTATATTGATATGTGGTGATGATAATAGGGTTTCTCCACAATAAGTTAACTTTGGTTTAATATACATTTTATATGTTGTATTTTATGTTTCTCTTGAACATCCCCACTTTTTCCTGCTAGTCTCTAGAGAAGAGAACTTTTTGCTGGCTATTTTAGTAATATATCTAATATGTTGGTTCCACGTTAATTTATTATCAAATATTACTCCCAAATATTTAGCATCAGTTGTTTTTGACATTATGTGGTTATCATATTGAATGTTGAATTCCTGTTTTTTGTACCCAAGAAAGAATATATGATAATTACTTTTTATCAATATTGACAGTCATTAAATTAGGTGTGTTCCAATGTTTTAGTTGTTTTAGTGCTGTATTAGCTGCACTTGGATTTTAGTTCTATGCTTTGGTTTCCCTGACATCCACATTATTATCTGCGAATAGTGCAGTTTTCATTTTTGATACTTCTAATTTTTCAGGTAAATCATTAATGTAAACTTAAAATAAGATAGTACTGAGTACAGCTCCTTGAGGTACACCACGATGAGTTTGTTTGATATTTGATTGTTGTTTGTTGTTGTTAGCAAATGCTGGATTTCTGACAATGAAGTCATTAATCCTCTTGCTCTCCAATATTTTTCACAATGATATTGAAGAGAGCAGTAGCAGTAATAGTAACCATTTTTTAGAGAGCACCATAATATTTGATTGTACTTTATGTCATCTAGTAGCAGTGAATCTTAGGGATATGAAATCTTTAATCCAATTGAACATGTTGCTTTGAACTCTTATTTTTGAAGTTTTGATAATTTGTTTCTCCATATAGAATCATATTCTGTGTGAAGATCAATATAAACTGCCAAAACATCATCTTTTGTATTAAAACTATCCTTTATATCTTGACTGAAATATATCATTAGTTGAATGAAATTGTCGAAATCCTGCTTGTCTTTATGTTAAAATGCTATTTGTTTCTATATACCAGTTTAATGTATCGTAGAATAGCTAATTCCATTTGTTTTTGCAAGCATATTTGTTATTGGTTTGTAGTTATTGAATTTATGTGCTGGTTTACCTTTCTTTAGAAGTGGTATAATAATGGCTTTTTCCAGTTTGCAGGGACAGTAGTATTCCATGATAAATTATAAAGAGACAGCAGTAAATCTCTAGATTTCCAACCCAAATGGTTTATGAACTCAGAATGAATGTAATCCAGCCCAGGGGATTTTTTGTTCATTAATCTTTGAATGGCAACATTTAATTCTTTGATAGTGTAGTTTTGTTGGAATATAATTTATTGCGATTATTTTTGTTGTTGTTGATGTTTTCTTTAATATTTTTCTTAATTGTTTTGTCTATTGCTTTTACATTTGTTTGTAAAGTGTGTGAATTTGCATAGAATTTATTGAAAGTATTCCCAATATTATAATTATTAATTGTATATTGTTGTTTATACATTGATTTGTTTGGTACAAATATTATTTAACAATTTCTTTCCATTTCTTTTACAGTTGTAAAATGAGCTTTTAGCTTATTCAATATTCCTGTTAGGATTCCACTGCTGATTCATCTTCCTTTCTGTAATAGATGTTTCATATCCTACAAATTTCTAATATTGCAGATTATCATTAGTGAGATTAGCTTCTTGAATTACGAATATGTCAATAGAGTTACAATTGATAATGTTATCTATTTCTGCTTTCTTTGCTGAGAATGCTCCAGCATTCCAATGTAGTATTTTCAAAGTGTTAAGATCCACAAAAGTAATCCCTGCCTGGAGATCTGAATGGAGGACTTGTGTGGAATATTTTACTTGTGTGGGTCTCATCATTTTGGAGTGTTTGGGTAATCAATAGCCAATTTAAATGGGCATCATTTTTTTTAATGTTTCGGTAGCTATTTCACCCAATCAATCCCCAAGATACCTGGAGGACTGTACGTGTTGTTGGTCTATGGGTTCATTGAACCTTCCTGAGAGATCAAAGTGATTATCAACTTTCCCATATATGCCACTTGGGGATGTTTTTGAATGCTGTAACAGGCTAGCATTATATTTGAAGAGTGTGAACAGGTAGAGAAGATTGGTAATGAATAGAAAAAATTGTTGGACTACTAACATCTGCACCATGTGAAGGTGAGGGATTGTACTCTAGACCATTGATCAAGTTGGTTCCTTCAGGTCTTTATGAAAGAAATTGAAGGGTCTCCTAGTTATCAACATTGGTCTTTCTGCAGCCATGCCAAACTATTAAAAGCTGAAAATCTAAACCATTTTCAGAATTGCAATTCGTCTTTGAGGTATAATATCCCTAACATATTAGATCACTTTGAACATTTAGCAGGATACTTGAATCAGATGAAAGGATTTAATGCACATAAAGGTATCTCATCATGGTAACTCAAGCAGTAAGAGTGTTGACACATGGCATCAAAGATCCTTGATTAGAGTCCTGTCCATTTGGGCTTCCATATTTATCAATATCAGAACCAATTTTCTCAGACTTCATTAGTTATGAATTGAACATATTCTTGCTCTTATATTGTTAAGAGTTCTTAATTTTCTCAGGACTTGAAACCTGATTATTTTCATTATGTCATAGCATCAATTGTATTCTAACATTTAATCATAGAGCTATGGCTTGCAACTTAAAAACCATTAATATTTTCAACAAAATGGTAGGTATAATAACTATAGAATACAAAAAGAAACAAATGAGAATGAATACTTATTGTTCTCTCAACGCATTGACATTTTCTATTTCCCAACTCAAATAATATAATATTTATAATGCTTTAAAGTTTGAAGTGACATTTCAAAACCAGTATGTTTTAGTTCATTGGTAGCTTCTTTCCTTAATTGTTCCATTTTTATAGTCCACCTTCAACTCCAATGTTCGTATTGGTGGCCTTTCCTTTGGAACATATTGCTTATGGGCAATATACAGTGGGTTTTGGGTTTTTGGATTTGTTGTACTTACATCATGCACACATATTCATACTTCCATTCTCCAGCCTGGAATCAAACCTTTGCACAGCAGGCAGGTGCTCTACTGACTGAGCTGTGGGGCCAGCCCCCCTCCCCCAGGGGGTCCTACTACGGTAGGTATGGGTTTGCTGTACCCAGGTCCCTGAGCCATACTCTTGATTGGGTTCCTTTAAGGGGTGAGAGGGCACACGTTAAACGCCCAATCATTTTTGGTTTTGGTTGACCTCCCACCTAATACCTCCCTGTCTGATGGATAACCTACGCACGGGTTCTAAGTGGATGGGGAGATGCAAGGGGTGACTGGGTAACCTTGTAATTCCCAGCCCCTGCTTATCATGTAGGATCTGTGTTCGTATCCGTTGATAAAGGTCTGTCCCGGGGAAGGGCTATTGCATGAGCTGATACACTTCTGAAGGCGATTGGGTCCCTCTGTCTATGTACTGGGAGGTGAGACCCTAGGGTGAGCAAGGTCCAGGCCAGGACTCTCACCCAAGCCGGGAAGTGAGCATGCCATTGGAGACATTTGCAATGGTGGAGGACAACATCGCCATGAGTTCTCAAAAAACTCAAAATAAAACAAAAACCAACAAAGCTAGTGTAAAGGAAGTAGTCGAGTCTTGTGGTCCTCGCTACTTAGTAATAGCTAGAACTGAGGCAGATAAGAAATTTCTATCGGTGAGCCCATTTACTATTCAAAAGGATTTGGACAACATTGCTGGTCCAGTAAAGTCATGCACTAAATCTCGCAATAGCACACTCCTGGTTGAAGCACATTCAGCTATGCAGGCTGCTAAAATACTGAAAGTGAATATGCTAGCAAGTTATGCTGTATGTGTTGAGATGCACAGAACCTTGAACTCCTTGCACAGCGTGATAAACAGCCGTGCATTGGAGGGATTATCCAATGAGGAGATTCAAGAGAATCTGACAGAACAAGGCGTCATTTACATTTACCGGGTTCAACACAAAGATGGTACTGAGTTAAAGCCAACTAATACCCTGTTCCTGACCTTTGATCGGGTAGATCTCCCACAAAGGATTAAGGCAGGGTATGAATCCATCGAAGTTAGTCCTTTCATCCCGAACCCACTCGGATGTTTCAAGTGCCAGCACTTTGGACATACAAGCAAGCTTTGTAAGGGACTAGCTACATTCCCTCATTGTGGAGATGAATTCCATGATGGTGCATGTACTGCAGCTCTGTCATGAGTGAACTGCAAAGGTGAACATCCATCTAGTTCCAGAGATTGCCCCCATTTTGAAGAGGAAAGGGCGATCCAAGAGATACGGGTTAAAGAGAAGGTGCCCTTCTCAGAAGCCCGGAATCTCTTGCATATTCGCCAACCCAATGTTCCAAGGTCCGGTAGCTATAGCTCAGTTGCAGCTAAACCGGTTGCAACGCAGACCTGTGATTTCAATGGGGCAACAATTTCAGAAAAGACAGTTGCAGCTCGTAGCTCTATTCCAAAGCCCTCAAAATCAGTGCACACATCTGTATCAGTGTGTACAAAATCTGTAGGTGAAAAAAATACAACTGTTAGGTCACCAACGAAAATGTCAAACTCAACACAGAAGACTAGCAAACCTGTACTGTACAATGCCTCACCAATAAAGTTTAAGCAGAGCTACACAAAGACAGACTTCCTCAAGGAAGATAAGTCTGATCCCAGTACATCAAAGGGATATAAGAGTCAAAGAAGATATCCTCAAAGATCCTTTTCTGGGGAATCTTCAGGGGTGGACTCAGACCAACATCTTTCATCTTCACTAGTCCCCGTTAGCAACCGGTTTGAGACACTCGAACCCAAGTTTGCTATGGGAACACGGGCGTCCTCGGCAGAGGACATGGAGCTAAATGAATCTGTCCACACTGGGAGAACCCCAGTGGAAAAGAGGCACGAAAAAGTGTCAGAGAAGAATGCCAGCCCAAGAGAGAAGAAAAGGGCTAAATTAGTTCGACATCCACCTACTTCAAAGTAATGCAGAGTTACCTTGAACTACCTGTCCCATACAAATATCAGTATGGCTATTCTACAATGGAACATACGTGGTATTAGAACACAAAGACCAGAACTTGAGCTTTTGCTCATTAAGAATGAACCTTTGGTTGCATGTTTGCAAGAGACTAAGCTGCATCCACAAGATGCTTTCCATCTAAGACGATACACCCCAGTACTGTGTGATGTTACACCAGAAGATGGTGTTCCGGCACATGGCGGCACTATGTTACTTGTCAGAGATGACATAAATATGGAATCTGTACCCTTATGCTCTGTACCCTTATGCTCTGATATACAGTTGCCATAACGATTCTACTTCCAAACATCCAGTTCACTATTTGCAACTTATATTTGCCTCTGTCCCATAACTTCTTACACATTGATTTACAAGACCTTGTTTCCTAGTTACCAACACCATTTCTGTTGGTGGGAGACTTCAATGCGCACCACCCACTTTGGGGCTCAAGTCGCACTTGTGCTAGAAGCAAGCTCCTTGTTGATTTCCTGAACAGTTGCAACCTAACTCTCCTCAACACTGGAGAGGCTACATTCATTTCTGACTCTTTCAATAGTTTCTCGAATCTTGATCTTGCAATTTGTTCACCTCAGTTGGCAGTCTCCTGACAATGGAATGTCATCTCTGATTTACACTCTAGCGACCACTTTCCGTGTCTTATTAGTCTCTTAACGCAAGATACATGTTCCACACATATGCCCAGATGGCGTTTGGACCACACCAACTGGAACCTTTACACCCAGTTGGCTGTGTTTACATACAGTGAGCACGACTCCGTAAATGATTTGGCACAGCATCCCAAGGAGACGATTCTCTCTGCTGCTGAACTATCTATTCCACAGCCAACTTCACACCCCCGTCGATTTCCCGTCCCCTGATGGACAGAAGAATTTCAGAAAGCCATTCGTGCTCGAAGGCATGCTCTTAGGGTTTTCCGTCACCCTATGTTGGATAACCTAATCCAATATAAGAAAATGCACGCCAGGTCCAGACAAGTCATTAAGGATAGCAAAAAGTGATCATGGAGCAAACTTGTAGCTTCATTTAACTGACATACACCTTCCTCGGTTGTGTGGAATAGGTTAAGGCGTGTTGCAGGTAGATCGACCCATATACCAATTGTGGGACTAAAAACAGCCACAGGAGCTGTTGATTCATTTGAAGTGGCCAACACCTTTGGCAGTGCTTTCGCTCAAATCTCTAGCTTGGAAAACTACTCCCCTGAGTTCCTTCCAATTAAAACACAGGTGGAATCTCAAGGCTTAGCATTTTGCTCTAGGAACGTAGAAGATTACAATTGCCTTTTCACCATGGCGGAGCTAGAACATTCTCTTAAATCTTCGCGATTATCAGCACCAGGACCAGACTGTGTTCATGTACAAATGCTACAACAGCTCTCTCCTGAAGGTAAGGCATTCCTGCTCAAGATCTATAATTGTGTTTGGGTTGAGAGTATACTCCCAGAAAATAGTAGGAGGCCACTGTTATTTCCATCTTGAAGGCTGGAAAGGACCGTCATCTTCCCTCCAGCTATCATTCTATTTCCCTCACCAGTTGCGTTTGCAAGGTGATGGAACGCATGATTGGTATGGTGGTTAGAAAGTCGGAACGCACTAACATCCAGTCACTGCAATGCCGTTCAACTGTAGACCATCTTGTGTCAATATCAACACAGATAATGGAAGGATTTATGACGAACTGTCAAACCGTTGGCATATTTTTCGATCTCGAGAAGACTTATACGTTCTGGCAAACAGGGATTCTATGTTTCCTGTATACCTGGAACATACGGGACGCCTACCGCTGTTCATTCAGGAGTTTATGAAAGACAGCTTTTTCTGAGTAAGGGTTGGCTCAGTTTTTTCTAATTCTTTTGTTTAGGAGGAGGGAGTACCTCAGGGTTCGGTACTGTCACGCATTTTGCTATAGCAAGTAACTCCATGCGGAAATGTGTTCCACCTGGAGTTTCGTCATGCCTATTCGTAGACGACTTCGCTGCCTATTGCACTCCTCAGCGCATGACATTCTTACAACGGCACCTGCAGCAATGTTTGGACAACCTTAGAGAATGGAGCTCAAAAAACGGCTTCCGTTTCTCAACTGAGAAGTCAATCTGTGTTAATTTTTGGTGCCGTAGGAGACGATTACCACCTTCGCTTCATTTCGGTCCAGATTTACTTCCCTTTGCAGATGAGGTGCGCTTCCTGGGGTTGATCTTGGACAGGAAGCTTAGTTGGTTGTCGCATATTGTCCAGCTAAGAACACGATGTGACCATTCCCTAAATATCATGCGAGTACTAAATGACATATTGTGGGGAGTGGATCGGACAATTTTGTTACAAATGTATCGCACACTGATCCGATCAAAACTAGACTATGGGTGTGTTGTTTATTTGTCAGCATGACCATCTGTGCTGAGAAGATTAGATGCGGTGTACGATAGGGGCATCTGATGGCAATAGGAGCTTTTCCAACAAGACCAGTAGTGAGCCTTTGTGCCAAGTCTGCAGAACCTCCTCTACAATATTGGCGTGAGATTCTCTTGGCAAATTATGGTTGTGCACTTAGAAGTATACCTAAGCATGTTCACTTCGTTTTTCACCACCACACTAAGAGAACGGTATAGGAATAGCACCCTTAGTCCTAAGCCTGTGGGGTTTCGTTTCCAGAAACTTCTAACAAACCTTACAATTGAACTGCCTAGGATGTTCGCCAAGGGCGAGAAGCTTTACCTCCCTTGGCTATCTGGCACGCCCCATGTAAATTTGGGTTGGCCGTACACCGGCAGTCCACAATGCCTATTTCAAGTATCCGCACATGCTTTTTCAGCCTACACTGACCGTCAATGTATTTACACCGATGGGTCAGAGCACCAGTGGTGTTGGATGTGCTTATGTTTATGGAACCAAACCACATACATTTGGTTTTCCAAATAGCACTTCCATTTATACTGCTGAGCTGTATGCAATTTACCGAGTGGTTTTGTATGTGCGCCATCGTAAGTTAGGTGACTGCCTGATTTTGAGCGATTCCCTTTGTGCACTTCAGAGCCTTCATAAGCTGTACAACCCCCACCCTATTGTACAACATATCCAGGATGCCCTCCATGTTTTACACGCTTCTGGGTTGACATGGTGTGTGCATGGGTCCCTGGTCATGTAGCTTTACCAGGGAATGAAATGGCAGATTTGGCAGCAAAGACGGTAGCTACAGAACGCAGTGTTACCATCTCACGTGTTACCTCGGAAGAAGACTTTAGGCTCTAAGTGCGGAGTGTGGTGCTGTCGTGCTGGCACCAAGAGTGGTCAACTCTCTGCGGTAATAACTTTAGAGAAGTGAAAGAACTTCGGTAAACTGGGTAACTTCCTGTCACATATCTCGCCATGAGGAGGTTAGCTTGGCTCAGTTGCAAATAGGCCACTGCAATTTTTTGCATGGTTACCTATTTAAAAGGAGCCCTGCCCCTCTATGTCGGCTGTGTGACAACCTTTTGTCAGTCAGTCAGTCACGTGCTGCTAGTGTTCCTCTCTAGTGCACCTTTGAGATTCTCTGTAGCTGCCTGTCAGACTTGCAGAGGTCTTAGTGGATGACAAAACAGCGGTTGATAGAGTTTTTAAGTTCTTAGTGGAGTGTAATATCAGTTTTAGGGTTTAAAATTTTAGATATATCTTTTTATGCTTTTTGACATATTTATCACCTTGTTTTATACCTGGCTATTGTCACTGATTTTTATGTTTATATGTGTATTTTCTTTGTTACTAGTAATTTTATTGTTTGAAATTTATATCTGGCTATTGCCATGAACCTTTTTTTTTAAGGGCGCTGATGACCACGAAGTTGAATGCCCTTAAACCTACATCCCTTCCCTCCTCTGTGGGGTCAGGCTTTCTTTGGTAGTGTTTCTGAAAGCAGTGTCAAATGTAGAATTCTAGCTTGCTCACCCAACCATTACCACTCTTTTTTGACCTGCCCTTGTGTACTATAGTAGTTCTCAATTCTGTTTGTACAGATATGTTTTTGGATAGCAAATTGGAAGGCAGTTCATTTTTTTCTAAATGCTAAATTCTGAATGATTAGATAATCATTACTTTATCATTAGATAAAGTAGATAAGGGTAATATTTAACATTTGAAATAATAGTTTTAAATTTTTGATAGACAGTGGCACATATGGTACGTCACATGAACCCACTGGTACAAGTATTGGTGAATGGAATCCTTGGAAAATATGAAGACTTGTATATAACAAAATCAGTGAGAGAGCTGATGTTCGATGGCTATGAAGATGAACTGCTCAATCTCACATCCTTACTTAATGTCACAGAATTCAAAGTCCCATTTGACAAATTTGGATGGTTTTACCCGGTAAGTTCAGAGTATGTAACAGTTTTATTTATCTGTTGTGCAATTGTGTTTATTTCTTATTTGTTTTGAGTAGTGATGGACCTTCTAACAATTCAGGATACAAATCTTAGAAATAAGAAATTAAAGTACAAGGTAGAGGAAATGTATTGCGCCAAAAATGTTCTCTCACCAAAAATGGTCTCTTGAACCCCCAATAAATATTTTTAGAGAAAGATGGTGAGAGAGTGAGGGAGGAGAGGGGGGAGAGGGAGATGGAGGGGGGGGGAGATGGTGGGATGGAGGGAGAGAAGAAAAGAGACCTCAAAACAGCTGGCTGAATAGTAAACTTGGTATTTAAGTCCAAATATCAAGGTTGAGAGGACGACAGAGTGGGGGGTGGGGAAGGAGGGAAAGAGGAAGCAATTTATAATTTTGCATTTTATGGCATTAACATTGATTTTTCCAGAATTACAATTTTGGAATGTTATTTCTGTTTTATTGTTCAAAATCAATCACTGCAAAGGGTATGCAATATCGCAACTTGTATATGCAACCTGTTTTTTAGCAATAGAGTACTGTTGTTCCAGAATCCTATGTATGTCTTTGTATCTACAGCATGTTGAAACCACTATTTTGGGAAGTGCATAGAAAAATGAATTATTTTGTAATTTTTGCACTGCATATATTCCAATGTTATTAGGCAACTTGCTTCTGCCCAGTGTGCATGCAGTGCATGTGCAGTAAGAAGATTTGGACTTAGCTTATATTTGTTTCATTTCAAGTGAATTGATGTATTTCTGACCATTTATGGTGTATTTAAAGTTTCTTTTTTGTTTCTATTATATTTGTGACTTCCTAATGGATGTAATGCCGCAAACATTGTTGGCAGTTAGAGAACCATTTTGCAGGACAAGTAAAGAAGAATCCAATCCCACGTGAGGTCATTATCTTATCATGGTATAAGCCTCTCAAACAGAACAGGCCAGATATTCAGACCTTTAAGCATACTGTGACAAAAACCACAAAAGTCCAAGCCAGTTATTTTTTTCTCTTTATTTTCCTCTAAAACTTTAGAACAAGACAGTTCTTTTACTGATGTTAACACAGTCTACAAGCTTTTGTGATGTCACAACTTTCAACTCTTTTCTCCTCGTAACCTTGACTCCTTTCAGTGTCTTTTTTTCACTTTCTCTATCTCTCAAACATAAACTCTGGTGATACAATCGCTCAACACTCAAACTGCTTCACTATCTTCTTTACCAAATAAAATTTTTGTAATTTTGTGGAAATTTAAGATTTGGGGCAATGTTTTTTTACAAGGCAGTCGACAATAACTTCACTTCTACACATAATTTTCTGATGTCGGCACACCAGCAAAAAAACATCTGAATTTGATACATGGCAAAATGGTTTTTATAGAGCTTTAGAATAGTTCATTGAGCTGTTGGTAGAAGCAGATTACTTGATTGACCATTGTGCCACTGATTTAAAACACAGCTTTAAAACACATTTAGTGAATGGTGCATTTAATCTTAAAAAATTATTGGGGAAGTTTTGTTAATTTACATCCAGTCTCTCACCTCCAGGCTAACAGATTATTTCACTTCCATCCTGCATAACTACATATAACCTTCAATTTCATGTAATAGCATTTTGTGGTAGCTGTTATATTACATACTTGATAGCAATGTACATATTGGAAAAAAAGTTATCAATTTTGGAATATTATTTTTAGAAAATATTAAAATAAACCAAGCATTAAGAACCAAAATCTGGCAACAAATTGTTTTACTATATTTACATAAGCAGTACACAAAAAGGGATTATCTCTGTAGGTTATTTTTAAAAAGGCCATTTTTTTAATTTTGAAAAAATACGTATCTAGCTTTGGAAAAAACATTCATTCAATTTTATTGAAATCTACCACAATTATTTATTATGAATGAAACCAGCAATTTTCATAAAGCTATGATTAATAGCAAGGCAGTTGTGATTGTTTATATAATATCCTGCATTTAATTGACATCTCTCCTTAGTTCTTTTTTAAAGTTTACTCCTTGTTTCAGCTTTTAGAGCATGAGGCAATTTGTTGTGTTATTTCACACTACTTATAAATGGGTCACATTTACTTATTCTTTCATTGACATTAATCCTATTTATACTATTATTTCCACATGTATTATAACTATATTTATTTTTACAATTGGTAATATGTGCCCTTATATTAATGTATAATATTACTTACGGAGAAACTACAGTAAGCAAATTTTCTTTAAAGGCACTACAACATGAACTATTACTTGCTTTATATACAGTTCTTACATAATTCTTCTGTAAAATTAACAACCTATTTAAATTATGCTTACTAGCTCTTCCCCAAACCTTAATTCCAAATTGAAAATCATGACATATTACACCAAAATATAAATTCTTAAACCTGTGGTATCCAGATATTTAAAGTGTCTCCTTAATAGATACAACCTTGAGCTTACTTTACTACAGATTAAGTGAAGACGATTGTCAAATGAAAAGATTTTTGTCTAACACTAGCCCTAAGAAATGAACATGTTTTACATGTTCAGTATTGTGTTTTGTACACTTACAATGGTTATTTGTGTTGTGATTATAATATGGAAAATGCATCAATTTTATCTTTCCTGTATTAATCTTTAGGTTGTTATCGTCTAAATCTAGGGTTCTTCATTTGAAACCTAACCGGCACACAGCATTTCTTGTGTGCATGATTGGGTGTGCCACAGCCGGCTTTTCTCCTACATAAATTCCATGCATAAAGCATGTATAACATTCTTACCTTATAGAAGATGCTGGATATGTCATCCACCCTTGGCCAAACAAGCATTATAGTGGGAAAACACTTCTGATTCATACACCTAAATGGTTATGTCAACCTTCATAAGTCGGTATTGGGCCTCTGAAAATCCACATCGCATTCAAGAAATACCTCATTATGATCGGGGAGCTGAAGTTTGGTATGCTGTCAGTGCTAGACGCATAATTGGTCCAATATTCTACGGGCAGATTGTAAATGCAGGGGTACTGAAATAGCACTTTGACCCCATTTTCTCATGAGCCGACAAAAGAGAAATCATATGGGTGGTTTCAACAAGATTCTGCTCCTGCCCATACAGCAGAGGAGTCTATGAATAAACTTAGGGAAGCATTTGAAGATAGTGATTAGTGCTGTTGTATGGCCCTCTTGCTCCCCCTATCTAACAGTGTATGATTTCTACTTGTTGGGTAACCTGAACAATCAATCAATCAATCAATTTATTCATCCAATTTATCTTGCAGGAAGATGTAGGATATGTCATAATTCATGCTGTACATAAACTTATATACAATAAGAAGTGCATATTCAATATGTAGTTAATTACAATAAATAGTACAATTCTCCCCAATTTTACAATAGTGAATTTCTTTCCTAAAGTCAATCGTGGGCTGGCTGCAGGTGATGTCACTGGTGAACTAGTTCTCTTCTGTCAGTTTTACCTCTCAATCGTATGAAACAGAAAAAAAAGTCGTTAGTTGAATGTTTAAGGCTACTATTATATAATTTCTCAAGACTTATCTATATAACTCATATATTCTTCCACTGAGTAGAACTGATTGAGATTTAGGAATTCTCTTTTGTAATTTAAAAATTGAATTACTATAACTTGAATTTCCCCATAGCTTTATTCCATATAATATTAGTGGGTGAAAATAAGAGTAATAGGTTTTTAGCACTCCACTAGAAACGTGAGACTTTAACTGGAAAAGGATAAAGCACACTGTACTTAATTTCTTTGTCAATTTCTCCACATGTTTATCCCACCTCAGATGTTGGTCAACCCAGAGACCCAAAAATTATGCTTCAGCTTCTAGCTTTGTTATTTTGGATCCAAATTTGATGCTTGACAATCCCTGGTTCTTTAGAGTTCTATTGTGGAATTGTACAGCTACGGTTTTGTCTTCATTGATTCCAAGTTTGTTGATTTTAAACCAGTTAGAAATTTTTATTATTGTGGATGATATGTTATCTTCGAGCTTTTTACTGTCCTTTCCACCAATGAGTATACTTGTGTCATCAGCAAAGAGTGTAATATTTAGGACTGATCCCTGGGGTACTCCAGAGGATACCTTTCTTTTATCTAAAGTTTATTTTTTCAGAGTCTTATTTTTTATATCTAAGTAATCAATTTCTACTACTTGTTCCCTGTTTACTAGATATGTAGTAAACCAATTGTAAGCTATGCCCCTTATTCTACAATTATAGAGTTTATTGAGCAAAATATCGTGATCTACCATATCGAATGCCTTAGTTAAATCGAGAAATAGGCCCACCCCTGGTTCACTATTGTCCATTGAGTCATAGATGCTATTAACAAAGTTCATGATGACTGCACTAGTAGTTTTGCATTTCTGGAAACTGAATTGACAGGGATGGATTATATCAAACTTAGAAAAGAATTTAATCATTCTTCTATACATTATTTTTTCTATAATTTTTGAAAAGACTGACAGAAGGGTTAATGGCCTGTAATTATTGGTATCATGTTCATCTCCTTTTTTAAAAATTGGTTTTACTGTTGCTTGTTTTAATGCTTCTGGGAATTGTCCATTTTCCAGTGACCTATTTATCAGAAAGCAGAGGGGTTTTACTATGTAGCCACTGCATTTTTTAATAATTTTGTTTGAACTACCATCCCACGTTTCTGTTTTTTGTTCTTTGATTCCCTGATGATAGCCAATACTTCTTTTTCGGCAGCTGGTTCTAGAAAAAGTGAATTAGTATTTTTGGGCTCATAGTTGTTGGTCTCAGTTTTTTTTGCGCAGCTTTTATTTTGCATTTTCTATTTTGCATTTTCTTTGCAATTTCTACGAAGTAATTATTGAAGGTGTTAGCTAATTCCCTGGGATTGCTAATTAAATTGTCGTTTGTTCTTAATTGGATGTTTCTGGTGACTGGTTGTTTTTGGTTAGTTTCCTGTTTTATTACCACTGGTGCTGTTTTTGCGATTATTATTTATGGATTGCGCTGTGCTATGAGACTCGTTTTCTATCTAGGTCGTGGTAACGGATGGAATGAAATATCACACAATGTTTCTTTACCACAATGTTTTACTTTACTAGATGCAATAATATTGACCGGGCTTGTGGGCCGTGGTCTATTGGGTTCCTTCTTCTTCCCAAACGTTTCGTCTGCGACTACGGCAGACATCTTCAGTGGCGGCGAGGTCGAAGTTTCCTAGTGGAGATCTCAGCACCGACTGTGCTGGTCACCACCAGAGGTGCGGTATTTATGTCGGCGGCTGGAGGGGAAGTACGTTGTGATAGGTCCGGGTGGCCAGTGGGCTGGACTTGTACCAGTGGAGTACTACAAGGAGCTGGCGTCTGATTGGCTGGAGAGGGGTTCTGGATTTTTGTTTTTGTTAACGCTGTTTGCTATATTCTGTTGAGTTTAAGTCCTTCTTCTTTGCGATTGATATTATTTTTGTGCTTGTGTATTTCAATGGCTTCACGGAATAAGCGAGAATAGTAGTGGGATGTAGATGCCAGAATATCTGTGTTACCATATTGGATGATGTGTTCCCCTTCTTCGAGTATGGCATGTTCAGCAATTGCTGATTTTTCAGTTTGACCCAAGCGACAATTTCTTCTGTGTTCTTCAATGCGGGTTTTTATACTACGTTGTGTGGTTCCGATGTACACCTTGCCACATGAACAAGGTATTCTATATACTCCTGCGGTGGATAGAGGATCCCTGGGTTCTTTGGCGGAACGGAGTATGTTACTAATCTGTTTAGTGGGCTTGTAGACGGTGTCAATGTTGTGGTGTTTAAGTATGGCAAACAGCGTTAACAAAAACAAAAATCCAGAACCCCTCTCCAGCCAATCAGACGCCAGCTCCTTGTAGTACTCCACTGGTACAAGTCCAGCCCACTGGCCACCCGGACCTATCACAACGTACTTCCCCTCCAGCCGCCGACATAAATACCGCACCTCTGGTGGTGACCAGCACAGTCGGTGCTGAGATCTCCACTAGGAAACTTCGACCTCGCCGCCACTGAAGATGTCTGCCGTAGTCGCAGACGAAACGTTTGGGAAGAAGAAGGAACCCAATAGACCACGGCCCACAAGCCCGGTTAATATTATTGCATCTAGTATTGACACCGGCCGTGAAAGCCTTAGAACTTTGATGAATCGCCTCTACGGGGAGGAAACACATCCACGGATTCGGCGCCTAGAAGTGCTACGAGTAAGAAAATCACAACTACTTTGTTCACTTTGTTTTCTTTTACGTTGCCGTGATACTGGCATAATTCCTCGGTGCATACGACAAAAAACGCGTTTTAACTACAGCTGCATCTCACCGTATTTACAACCGCACGGAACGAGCCCTTCTTCGGGAACGCATCCACCAAACCCGCCGAGAACTAGCCCACAACAACAAGGAACTTCTGTCGTTACATCTTCATCTCAGCCATAAGTTGGAAAAGGAACATTGGGATCACGTGGACAGAATCACGTTTGCTTCAATGGTCACTCACTACTACAGGACTACGGAAAGACACAAAAAGAAATATGAAGACTGCCTGAACTCTAGCGCAGAAAAGCAGTATCGGCACACTTCAAACAACAACAATGAAGTTTCAGCCTTTGCACAGACAAGCCGAACGGTCGTCAATTTGTCAGACCATCAACTGTCACCCGCAGAAGCTTCCGTCCTCTCAAAAGGTGGGAACTACGCCATCACACCCCATGTACTACCTATAGAGGAGATCATCTCCTGCATTGAAGCCGGTATTCGTGAATTGCCGTCAACTACAGCAGACCAAATACGCCTCGAATCTTCTAGAATTCAACGAGCTAAGCCACCTAAGAGCAATCTTTCTCTTCAAGAACGAAAAGCTCTTAAAAATCTTAACTCAAACAAGGAGATTATAGTACTGCAGGCGGACAAAGGAAACGCCACGGTGGTGATGAACCAACATGACTACGAACACAAGGTGACTGAGCTCCTAGATCCGACCACCTACAAGAAGCTCTCCAGGGATCCAACAGGTCGCGTTCTTCGGAAAACCAATCAACTGATTAAGTCTTCGTCCATTCCACCCAGTGATCAGCTGAAACTAAAGAGGAGTGAAGCTTTACCTCCCAGACTTTATGGACTTCCGAAGATTCACAAGCCTGGCACACCCCTTAGGCCGATTGTAAGCGCCATTGACTCACCTACGTACGCAGTTGCGAAATACCTCGAAAAGATGCTGCAACCTCACATCGGCAACACTGACACATACATAAAAGACTCCGCCCATTTCATTCAGAAACTCAAGACCATCAGCTTACAACCCAACGACTTACTTGCCGGTTTCGACATAACATCTCTGTTCACCATGGTTCCAGTCAATGAAGCCATAACACAGCTTAAGGAGATTTTTCCAGAAGACATTACGACGCTTTTCCACCACGTCCTCACGACTACGTATTTCCAGTGGAACCACGAATACTATGAACAGACAGACGGTGTAGCAATGGGAAGTCCTCTCAGTCCGGTTATTGAGAATTTTTACATGGAATTTTTCGAAGCTACTGCCTTGGATTCAGCACCGCTTAAACCTTCGTGCTGGTGGCGTTACGTGGACGACACGTTCGTCATTTGGAGTCACGGAGAATCAGCCCTGACAGAATTTCTGGATCACCTCAACAGCATCAATAAACAAATTCAATTCACCATGGAGAAGGAACAAGACGGCAAATTGCCCTTTTTGGATGTCATGGTAAACAGAAAACAGAATGGCACACTAGGCCACAAGGTGTACTGTAAACCGACCCATACAGACCGCTACCTTCACAAGAACTCCAACCACCATCCGAAACAAAAGCGTGCTATGATTAAAACTCTGGCAGACCGAGCTACGCGCATTTGTGAACCACAAGTTCTACACCAGGAATTTCAACACTTAGAGTCAGCGCTCCACTCTAATGGCTCCGCAAAACGAGAAATTAAGAGAGCATTACATCCTAGTAAAGGTCCCAACATCACAGAAACAGCCGCAAACAATAGGAAGGGCAAGGCCTTTTTACCGTACATCAGATCAGTCACAGACCGCATAGGCAAACTACTTAAACGCCACAACATTGACACCGTCTACAAGCCCACTAAACAGATTAGTAACATACTCCGTTCCGCCAAAGACCCCAGGGATCCTCTATCCACCGCAGGAGTATATAGAATACCTTGTTCGTGTGGCAAGGTGTACATCGGAACCACACAACGTAGTATAAAAACCCGCGTTGAAGAACACAGAAGAAATTGTCGCTTGGGTCAAACTGAAAAATCAGCAATTGCTGAACATGCCATACTCGAAGAAGGGGAACACATCATCCAATATGGTAACACAGATATTCTGGCATCTATATCCCACTACTATTCTCGCTTATTCCGTGAAGCCATTGAAATACACAAGCACAAAAATAATATCAATCGCAAAGAAGAAGGACTTAAACTCAACAGAATATGGCAAACAGCGTTAACAAAAACAAAAATCCAGAACCCCTCTCCAGCCAATCAGACGCCAGCTCCTTGTAGTACTCCACTGGTACAAGTCCAGCCCACTGGCCACCCGGACCTATCACAACGTACTTCCCCTCCAGCCGCCGACATAAATACCGCACCTCTGGTGGTGACCAGCACAGTCGGTGCTGAGATCTCCACTAGGAAACTTCAACCTCGCCGCCACTGAAGATGTCTGCCGTAGTCGCAGACGAAACGTTTGGGAAGAAGAAGGAACCCAATAGACCACGGCCCACAAGCCCAGTTAATATTATTGCATCTAGTATTGACACCGGCCGTGAAAGCCTTAGAACTTTAATGTTTTAATTTATTTACACTTCATCGATACTTTATATTAAACAATTTCTCTCAGCACCATGCTAAATGCTTAAAAACCTTTACACTTTTTCACTTAATTGAACTTATGCTTGATGAAAGTTTGGTGAAAGTTCCATGTTCACACTACCTAAATATGATTGTCTTTTCACTTCGGTTACACATACGCGAGTGAACAGTTTTTTGGCGTCATTTGACGCGACACCGCCTTTTTCATATCCATCCGCGTATGCGTCCATCAAATAGTTCTTTCTCGTTAGGGAAGCAATCCCTAATCATTCTCCCCTACTTTTATTATGGAACACATATAATTCTAATATTTATACATATATATTAAAATCAAATATGGAAAGATTTATGATGTCTTTGGGCAAACTTAGTTGTTCGTAACAATGAACCTTATCAACATGTTTTCATCATTTAACTATCTCATACCAACATCAAAAAACGAATTACACTTTTAACAAACATTCACATGAACAATTTTCTTTTGGGGTCTTCTAATATTCTGTTTCACCACCTACATAGCATTTTGTTTGTTCTTAGAGAAGCTAATTTTGGTATCGTTGTTCATTAATTTTGCAGCTTTTATAACAGATCTATATATTTTTTTATACTCTCTGTAATACATTTTGAGACTTATTGGTACATTTGCTGTTTTAACTAGATCACTCAATGGTCTCAGTTTTTCTTCGAAAATTAATATACCTTTAGTTATCCATTTAGAAGGCCTCGGCTTTATTTTTCGCCTTACAATAGGAAATGCGAATTGGGATATATTCTTCACCACTCTGTCCTGTATGTGATCTGCAAGAGGAAATGGATCGAGACGACCTTCAAATATGCCCGGCCACTTTTAGTGCCCCATCCATCAGTGAAAAATATTGGAGAGCAAGAGGATTAATGACTTCATTGTCAGAAATCCAGCATTAGCTAACAACACAATAGGAAATGCCAGTTCATATTAATATTTGAATGTATTTTGGAATTGTTTACTATTTTATCTACATCTTCCCCTGTATAAACTTCATCTCAGGTCTCTTTGCTCAATGCATAATGAAAATATTCATAATTCTCCCTGTGCATTTGACGGACTTGTTTTAATGTTGTGTAAGGATTTTCAAATTTATGTTTCTGATGCCATTTAAACGATATGGCCTGGGCAAAGTGGTCTGATAGGTGTCAAATACTTTTATCTCATAATCTTTTAGATGCTAATGGCTTCATTGCCAGATGCAAGGCACTAGAAAACAACAACATCTTTTAGATCATAGTTTATTATTACCTGATCAATTGCCATGCTTGATGTTTCTGTAACTCTTGTGGGAACTTTTATTGTTGGCTTCAGGCCATACATATTTAGGAGAGTTATAAATTTTGATTTATCAGGATTGTTTGTAAGAAAGTTTATATTCATGTCTCCCATTACTATGATGTTTTTATTTGTCTTATGCAGTTCAAAAAGAACAGACTCCAATATTTCTAGAAAAGTAGTTACGTCATTTGAAGGGTTCTGATATACACACATAACTAGTTTGTTAGGGATTTCTATGATACTATCCTCAAAATGCTCTTCAACAATTATTGCTTTATCTTTAGGACTCATATTCATTGTTATTGCAAAAGTGATGGAAAGAATGGTGGCATCTAGACTTAACTGGTTCCTAGAATATTACAACTTAATTAATAGTTCACAGACCGGCTTCAGACAGAATCATAGTACAAGTGAAAATGTACTCCTACTAAGCCAAGACATCAAGGAAGCTTTCAATAGAAAGGAGGATACCTTAGCAGTATTCATTGATTTTAAATCAGCATATGACTCAGTCTGGAGAAACAAATTAATTGAGAAGTTGCAATCAATAGGTGTGAAAAGTAACATGCTTAAATGGATAACTCAGTTTATTTCACAAAGATTTTGTGCCACAAAATATAATACATACATTTCCAAATATAAACAAACACACCGAGGACTTCCACAAGGTGCTGTTCTGAGCACAACACTGTTTAACATATATATAAATGACCTTCCATCAATAATAAAAACTTTAGAAACCAAAATTGCTTTATTTGCTGACGATGTAGTCATTTGGACTTCAGGCTCTCCAAAAAAGCCTGAATTAATTAAAGACAGAGTAGAAACAGCCCTAAACAAAGTACATGAATGGAGCTCCAAAAACCTCATGATTATCAATGTGGAAAAAACAAATTATGAATTATTTACACTAAAATACAAACCAGTTAATATTAACATAAATTATAATGGTAAACCACTCAAAGCAGTTGATGATGCCAAATACTTAGGCATCACTTTCGACAGAAAGCTAAGTTGGAAAAAACATATAACAAACATCTCAGAAAAGGTTGAAAAGAAACTGCAAATCCTGAAAAGGTTAGCTGGTGCTAAATGGGGCTGCTCAAGGAGAGTCCTTAACACAACATACAAAATGTATGTTAAACCAAACCTCTTGTACTGTTCTGAAGCTTTAATAACAGCATCAAATGCTAACATCAATAAACTTGAACAAATACAAAATCAGGCTCTTCGCCTAATCACTGGAGCAGTTAAATCCACACCTATTGATGCCATGCTTGCCTTAACACGGACCCCATCAATAACAAAAATAGAAGAACAAGCATTGCTCCAACACGAGAAAATGTTACGACTGCCAAACTCTAAATGCACAGAACAGAACCTCCCCCCTTCAATCCTTAAAACTCATAGTAGTTTCCTAGAAAAGGTAACACAGATTAAATCCAAATTGAACATTCCTAACACCAGAGAAAATCTACTTATAAGAGAAAATCCATTGGAATTATTGCAACCTATCTTCAGTTTGGAATTAATAGAGGAAATAAGTAAATCAGACACACCAAAAGAAATACAAAAACTTCTAGCTCTGGAAACAATGAATACTAGGTATCCCACAGAAGAATGGCTGCACATATATACTGATGGATCCTCCAAGGAAAGCCTTACTGGAGCTGGAGTTACGTGTTCACATTTTTCCTTTTATCATTCTGTTGGCAGAGACACAACAAATTATGATGGAGAAATAGAGGATATACACATTGCTCTCCGACAATTATTAAATCTTCCCTTAAATAAATTTAACAAGGCAGTAATTCTTTCAGATTCTAAAGCTGCAATTCAGGGAATATGTTCAAATACTACAAAGAAGTCAAAAAAAATTAGAGAATGCTACAAAATGTTAACACAACTCCAATAAGTTAATAAGACCGTTCATCTCCAATGGATTCCAGCACACTGTGAAGTCATGGGGAACGAAGCTGCAGACTCACTTGCAAAGAAAGGCACAACAATAAAACAAAAGTCTAAATTCAATTTCTCATATTCCTCAATAAAACGCTTGATCATTAAAAAATTTTCTCATTCATACCTACAAGAGATAGAAACAAATGCCAAAGATAAAAAATGGATTACACTACTTTCCAACCCAGATATAATCCCCCAGAGACCAAGGAAAACAGCGGTTGCAGCCTTCCGACTACTGACAAATCACGACTGCTTAGCAAGTCATCTCTACAGAATAGGTATCTCAGCCTCACCAATATGTGTCCTGTGTAAAGATCCAGCAGAAATGAACGAAGACCACTTGAAGACCTGTGAAGCATTAAGATCAGAAGAAACTACAGTTCGAAAGTATTGGAAAGCACGAATGCTAATGGCTTCATTGCCAGATGCAAGGCACTAGAAAACAACAATTATTGCTTTTTGCCATTCAGCAGGTACAGTGGTTTTCCAGGATAGATTGCTGAGTTTCAGTAGTTGTTGTTTTGCGGTTTTTCCAAGGTTTTTTATGAACTTTGAATGTATGTGATCTGGTCCAGGAGACTTTTTGTTTTTTAGATTATTTATTGCAATGTTCAGTTCTTGCATATTAAAATTTTGAAAAAAGATGTTGCCCTGAGTGTTAGGATCACATTCTCTTTCTTGTTCCAAATCTTTCTTAAATTCTTTACGTTCCTTTTTATTATTTCTTGTTATTTTATGTGAATTAGCATAATATTTATTGAATGTTTCGGCTATGACTGCATCATTTACTAATATTTTATTGTTGTGTATGATAGGTGTGCTGTTGTTTTCTTTCCTGTCCTTGACATTTTTTATGAACTTATGAGCTTTGTTACCATCTGTCCTATAATCCATTTTTTCTAAGAAATTATTAAAGTGTTTCTTTTTAGCAGTATTAATTTCTTTTTTTAGTGAGGCACATTTCTTCCGCCATATTTGTGTATCCGATATGTTTTTTGTTTGTTCAGCTGTATTTCTAACTATATCCCTTTGCTTTTTCAGTTCTTCTAACTTGGGGTTCCAAAAGGGTTTGAAATGTTTAATTCTTCCAGGAGGAATATGTTTTTTTTGCAGTTTCTAGGATGACTTTACATAAATTTTTGTTCATATGATCTGGTTGGTCATGTAGCTGTGAGTTTGTTCTTTAAATTTATGTTCTAATTCAGTTTTATGTTTGTTCCAATCTGCTTTTTTGAAGTTCCAATACGGATTTGTGAGACCTTGACTGTTATTTGTATTCTCTAGTTTTATATCAGCAATTACTGCTCTGTAACCAGAACTTGGATCTTCTATAACTTGTTTTTTAATTTTTGAAACAATATCTGTTGTAGCTAACAAGAGGTCTGGGTTACTGCCTGCTCCAGAGTAATGTATGAAGGTTGTGGGATCTTCTTTACTATAAATCTGTTCAAAAGTTGTGGTATTCAAAAATTCTTCTACTATCTTCCCTGTAGAATCCACTTTTTCATAACCCCATCTTTTGGAATGGGCATTGAAATCCCCAGTTACGATTGTTTTATTTAATTGGTCAATAAGTGAGAGATCTGGGAGGATTGTAAATACTGTAGACATGTAGATGTGTTTTGCTATCCCAAAAATTTAGCTTTATTAATTCACTTTTATCTGTGTTATCCATTTCTTTAACAATTTCAAAGGAGGATTTAATGTCCTTTTTGACTCCAACTAATATTCCACTACTTATCTGTCTATTTTTGGGTAGTAGGTGTAGTAGAAAACCAGTAAAATTGAAGTATTTAAGTTGATCATTTGTTAGATTTGCTTCTTGTATGAAAAATATATCTATGTTATAGTCAAATACAATTTTATTGAGTTCTACTCTTTTTGTTTGGGTTAGACCACCCGCGTTCCATTGTAGAAGTCTGAGGTTAGATCTTCTATTAATATGTTGTTGTTGTTTTCTAGTGCCTTGCATCTGGCAATGATGCCATTAGCATTCGTGCTTTCCAGTACTTTCGAACTGTAGTTTCTTCTGATCTTAATGCTTCACAGGTCTTCAAGTGGTCTTCGTTCATTTCTGCTGGATCATTACACAGGACACATATTGGTGAAGCTGAGATACCTATTCTGTAGAGATGACTTGCTAGGCAGTCGTGATTTGTCAATAGTCAGAAGGCTGCAACCGCTGTTTTCCTTGGTCTCTGGGGTATTATATCAGGGTTGGAAAGTAGTGAAATCCATTTTTTATCTTTGGCATTTGTTTCTATTTCTTGTAGGTATGAATGAGAAAATCTTTTAATGATCAAGCGTTTTATTGAGGAATATAAGAAATTGAATTTAGACTTTTGTTTTATTGTTGTGCCTTTCTTTGCAAGTGAGTCTGCAGCTTCATTCCCCATGACTCCACAGTGTGCTGGAATCCATTAGAAATGAACAGTCTTATTAACTTTTTGGAGTTGTGTTAACATTTTGTAGCATTCTCTAATTTTTTTTTGACTTCTTCGTAGTATTTGAACATATTCCTTGAATTGCAGCTTTAGAATCCGAAAGAATTACTGCCTTTAGGACTCATACTCATGTATGTGGCTTTCATGTAACTGTTTTCTTAACGGGCACCAGTTTTACAATGTGGCAGTTACATCACCCGACTTAAACCCCCATTTTGCAAGGGGGACCACACCTATCGTTGGTCAACGGGTCCATCGGACCTAGCCGGGAGGACTAAATAGGTGGTATTTAGATCCACCGATCTTCCCCTCATGTGCCTCTGAGGGACGCTGTTGTGCTGTGATAGGCCAGCACATATGTAAATGGCATTTCCTCCATTTTAGATGAAACAGTTATACCTCTGTGATTCGGTCTCTTCTATTAATATAATGTTTTGGTTCTTGAGAAGTAGTCCCCTCCCGGAGATCCGAATGGAGGACTATTTTAACTCCGGAACATTTTACCCCTCGAGTCATATTCCATAAATATTGACGAGACTTAGCAGTAAATGTAACCGCTTTTTAGAGAGCACCATATTTTTATGTTTTGGCGGTCACATCGCTCTCTCACAACCCCCAGAATGTCTGGAGGACCACACCTGTCGTTGGTTTACGGGTCTCACCGACCTGACCAGGAGAATTATCAAAATAAATTCACCAACCATATCCTCTGATTACCAATCAGAGGACGTATTACATGCCATGACAGGGCAGCATGACAGGGGATAAGAGTTTATAGAGAAATTAGAGAAATGGAAAGATTGGAAAAATAAAGACTCCGTAGCCCTCGGGTACCCTAATAGGATCAGGGTCGGAAGAAAATGTAAAATAGAAAAACCAATTTTTCTACACATGTGCATCATGATCATGAGTCAGATAACCTGTCTGGACTAAAACTGGCCTGCTGCATATGTCACATCTTCCATCGCTTGTCTAGTACTCTCTGTTCTCTGAGCTATACCTTAACCATTTCTTTCCACTTAATTTGGTTATTTATTAGCTCTTTTTGGCTCATATTTTGTCAAACACTGCCGAAAATGTAAGCAGAAAAATGGGCATTAAAGTGTAGCCCAAATAGCATTTAAAGCCTGTGCTGGAATTTACTATCTTACTGGTAATTTTCTTGAAGGTGCAAGGGGAATAAGGGAATACAGTAGGCTTTGAGCGATAGTCAGATCTTTTAAAGCTGGTTGCTGTTTCAGCACTTTGAATTCCATTCTCTTTGCATGGAGGGCCCAAATGACCTAGTTGTCGACGGGCCCCTAAACTCCATCCATCCATCCATCCATCCATCCATCCATCCATCCATCCATCCATCCATCCATCCATCCACCCACCCACCCACCCACCCACCCACCCACCCACCCACCCACCCACCCACCCACCCACCCACCCACCCACCCACCCACCCACCCACCCACCCACCCACCCACCCACCCACCCACCCACCCACCCACCCACCCACCCACCCACCCACCCACCCACCCACCCACCCACCCACCCACCCACCCACCCACCCACCCACCCACCCACCCACCCACCCACCCACCCACCCACCCACCCACCCACCCACCCACCCACCCACCCACCCACCCACCCACCCACCCACCCACCCACCCACCCACCCACCCACCCACCCACCCACCCACCCACCCACCCACCCACCCACCCACCCACCCACCCACCCACCCACCCACCCACCCACCCATCCATCCATCCATCCATCCATCCATCCATCCATCCATCCATCCATCCATCCATCTTTGCACGGCAAAGATGTAAAAAAGTGAATAAGGACTTTCCATTTGAGAAAGTTTTAAGCATTTCAAAACTCACTCAAATATCAAGGAGTATCCCCGAAATAGTTCACTCAACAAAAAAGTTTATTTGGACATAACATGTGTGTTCTAATGAGATCTATATTTTTGGATAATATTGTTTACTAGTTTACTAGTTATGCCAATTTCATCAAGGATTAACAGGACTACATAGGCTACAGCCAGAATATTCAAAATATGTATTTCATTTGCTACAAAATATCTTAAGCATGAGGTTTTAGTCAAAATTGTGTGAGCCATTTTTGAGAAAACCAAAATTTTTGAAACATTTTCCATATAGGGTAGTTTAGGGTGAAGGAGTTTTCTTCGAAAGCTTCATGTCTCATCCTTGAAGGGTATTAAACTTAAATACCAAGTTTGGTAGTTAGCCAACTTTCATTTTTGAGTTAATGCTATTCAGACATCCGCACACATGCACGCACGCACACACTTTTCTAAAAATTTCTTTTTTGGTTCAGTGGGTCTCAAAACATATTTCCAGTGATATCTCCACATTGAAATTTTGGATCGAATACAACACTTCCCCTTTTTACTATATGTAGTACCAAAAGTATAAAGGCGGAAGAGTAAGAATTGCTCTAATTGATGAAAACGCTCTTTATGTGTTACTGGAAAATCCACACACATTCACATGGCACATAGCAAGGGATTACAGATTCAGTCAACCAGGCATCTGAAATTGATACATCAGTAAATTAAAAATAAACAAGTGGCTTTGAAATCAACAATTGTCAGAAAGTTATTCTTGTGCATCACTCCAACGTTCCTCCCTGTGGCCCATTAAGTGTGTTAACACTTCTGTGCTTTATAAATTCTCAAGTTTTCAGTTTAGAAAACAGTGTTTTGAACAAAAGCTTATTTATTTGTTTGTTTATGTATTTATTTATTAATTAAAGATGATCACTCCAGTAACCTCATGGCACAACAGCCCATCCAGGTCAAGTTTACCGCATGACTGCTGCACCCGCCCACTCTGCCCACCAAGGCATCATGAGTGGATTGCAGTACTGGAGGCTGGACGTAGTCAGCGCCCCAGTCCCTCCCGGCCGGTTATGTGGTCTGTCTGACCAGGGGTCACTACTTTTCAATTAAGTAGCTCCTTAATTGGCCCGTCAGGACCTAATGAGGCTGAGTGCACACCCTGGACCAGGTCTTTCAGTGGGAGAAAATCCCCTCAGTGGTACCGGGAATTGAACTTGGGTCCCCTGCTTGGAATAACTATCAGAATATCTCAAATTGGTACCCTGGCTCCATTTAAAATTCTGAAGTTCACCCCTTCACCCCACTTGAGACCTACTGAAAATATTATATTTTGATAATATGGCTCTTTCATTATTCCAGCATTTAGCATTATGCTAAAACAAACTTTGTGTGTGATTGTTTACAGGTTTGGTCAGCCAGAAAGTATACTATTATATTTAATTTTTAATACACACGATTTAAAATGGGGCTAATGAGCTTAGTACCATTGTACATCTACGAGGGTGGGTCAATAAGTAATGCCTCCTATTTGTTTTCTCTTTTAATTGCCAAGAAAATTGAATCTAATTTACATAGCTTGAAAACTACAACATTGACGATTAATTTGGCACTTTTCAATATAATCTCTGTCCTTTTCCAGTTGGTCCACCTTTTAACTAGGGCATGTATTCCAGTGTGGTAAAACACAAGGTCTTGCTTCCAAGCCATTGACGCACAGACGTTTTCACAGCCTCCTCATCTTCAAAATGAATCTCACGATGAGCTTCCTTCAGTGGCCCGAACAGATGGAAGTCTGATGGTGCCAGGTCAGGGCTGTATGGGGGGTGAGGTAAGACTTGCCATCCCAATTTCTCAATTTCTGCTGTGGTGTAACGGCTGGTGTATGGTTTTGCATTGTCATGCAAAAGAACAACATCCGCCATAGTTTTTGTTGGGCGAACTCGGCGAAGATGTATTTTCAGCTTTTTGAGAGTTCTGACATATTGGACAGAATTTATTGTGTGTCCTTGCTCCAAAAATCAATCATAAGCACACCCTCTGCATCCCAAAACACTGTCGCCATAACTTTCCCTGCCGACCGCTGAGTTTTGAATTTTTTTTCTTCGGTGATGTTGTGTGATGCCATTCCATTGACTGCCGCTTTGATTCAGGTTCAAAAAAATGAACCCACGTTTCGTCTCCAGTAACAATTTTTTCCAGAAACTCCTCTCCCTCCAAATTAAAGCACTGCAAGTGTTCGGAGGCTATTGTTTTCCTTGTTTCTTTGTTTTGGGCGGTTAACATTCTTGGTACCCAACGTGAACAAACTTTTGAGTAACCCAGTTGTTGAATAATCGTCATCACACTGCCTTTACTGAGGGAGGTAATGCAACACAATTCACCTGTTGTTATCTGGCGATCACCACGAATGATCTCATCGACTCGCTGAATGTTGCATGGAGTCACTGCAGTCACCGGCCTGCTGCTTCATGTTTCATCTGCCAATGGTGTTTGCCCTTCAGCTTTGTTACTGCGACAAACTCATCGTCTAGCAGTGCTGACATCCACCGTTGCATCACCATACACATTTTTCAGCCTTTTGAGAATGCGAATTGGCGTTTCACTTTCCGCAGTCAAAAATTCAATCACAGAACGCTGTCTAATACGAATGTCGATGTCAGCCATTTTACAAGAGGATGCAGTGCTGCCACCTGTTGACTTAGGAAGTTACTGCTGCAGGGGATTGGAGAAGAAGGTTTGAGGAATTGCGCCAAATTCAAAATTTTCACATAACTAAGTTATTTAAGGAAAAAAAAAATAGGAGGCATTACTTATTGACCCACCCTTGTAATTACAGGAATCTTCATAACATGCCAGAGAAGTTTTTGGAAGATCTTCGGCCAACAGTTACTCCAATATGATTTAAAAATAAGCTATGAGTGCCAAAAAACTTAAAATTAGTGAAATTTGCAACACCAACATTTCTGATAAGATTTGTTTGCATGAGCATGTGTGACATATCAAAATATTTAGCTCCGGAACATTTTACCCCTTGAGTCATATTGCACAAATATTGAAGAGACTTAGCAATAAATGTAACTGCTTTTTAGAGAGCACCATATTTATATGTTTAGGGGGTCACATTGCTCTCTCACAACCCCCAGAATGTCTGGAGGACCACACCTGTCGTTGGTTTACGGGTCTCACCGACCTGACTGGGAGAGTTATCAAAATAAATTCACCGACCATATCCTCTGATTACCAATCAGAGGACGTATACATGCCATGACAGGTCAGCATGTTAGGGGTTAAGGTTTTATAGAGAAATTAGAGAAATGGAGAGGATGGAAAAATAAAGACTCCCTAGCCCTCAGGAACCCTAATAGCATGGGGTCGGAAGAGAACAAGAGTTGACCAAGGTAAGGTGAGATAGAAAAGTTACAGTGAGGAGCAAAACACCAGTAAATGGAAGTAATGTTCTGCTCAGCTTGGGTACCTTGTGGTCGCTATTCACATATCCCCTAGACGGAGACCCCTGAGTACATTTTTGGGATAACAAAACACATCTACATTTATACAGTATTTACAATCCTCCCAGGAATGAATCACATCTCTCTCTTATTGACCAATTAAATAAAACAATTGTAATTGGGGATTTCAATGCTCATTCCAAAAGATGGGGTTATGAAAAAGTGGATTCTACAGGGAGGATAGTGGAAGAATTTTTGAATACCACAACTTTTGAACTGATTTATAGTAAAGATGATCCCGCAGCCTTCATACATTACTCTGGAGCAGGCAGTAACCCAGACCTCTTGTTAGCTACAACAGATATTGTTTCAAAAATTAAAAAAACAAGTTATAGAAGATCCAAGTTCTGGTCACAGAGCAGTAATTGCTGATATAAAACTAGATAATACAAATAACAGTCAATGTCACACGAATCTGTATTGGAACTTCAAAAAAGCAGATTGGATCAAATATAAAACTGAACTGGAACATAAATTTAAAGAACAAACAAACTCACAGCTACATGACCAACCAGATCATTTGAACAAAAATTTCTGTAAAGTTATCCTAGAAACCGCAAAAAAACATATTCCTAGTGAAAGAATTAAAAATTTCAAACCCTTATGGAACCCCCAGTTCGAAGAACTGAAAAAGCAAAGGGATATAGCTAGAAATACAGCTGAGCAAACAAAAAACATATCGGATACACAAATATGGCGGAAGAAATGTGCCTCACTAAAAAAAGAAATTAATACTGCTAAAAAGAAGCACTTTAATAATTTCTTAGAAAAAATGGATTATAGGACAGATGGTAACAAAGCCCATAAGTTCATAAAAAATGTCAAGGATAGTGAGACAGAATATTGACCAATAGAGGGTCGTTCATGTAAATGTTTTTTTTTTAAAGTGTATAAATTTCTAGTTCTTGTTGGGGTGTATCAGGGACTTATTTTTCAATATTCAGGATAGCCAATGTTTTCTTGTCAATAGATAGTCTGTTGTGTTCAACCAATAAAAACTAAAAACTATTTGCGCGGATGAATACAAGAAATGGCGGTGTGTCGTACCAAAGCAACGCCAAGGACTATTTTCATTGGCGTCTGTGTGCTCAAGATGATAAGACGTGTTTTTTGGTGGTGTGTGAACATGGAACTTTCACCAAACTTTTATCCAGTGTAGATTCTACCAAGTTATTTAATTATGAAAGTCTTTGATTAATTAATACGGTGCTGAGAGTGTAAAATAACGAAGTGTTAATGAATAAATATGTTGTGATAAAGGAACATTGATTTATGCATTCCATTCTGTAACCACGACCCTGTAAATAGGAATCGCGTCTGCTATCACAGTATTTCATCTTTCAGTAAGAACATTATTCCTGCTGCTATGTAATAATCTTTATAAAAACTGCACCAAAATGGCTTACCCAACGTGGAACTCGAATTTAGAATGGAATGCAAAATTACAAAAATGGAAATCACGATAAAACAAAAAGTGACGCCGCGTCCAATGGAAACAAGACGCCATTAGACCATCGTTTGATATCGCCAACAGAACATCGATACACAGAGAATCAACGTGGGAAAAACACCGGAGATCATCTAGCGAAGCCAACTACCCAGGAGACATAAATAACTGGACGAAGAACCAACGGAAAAGAAAGTAGGATCAAAAATTTTTGTTTTTACATACATTTTATTTCCATTTTTATGTTACTGAGAAGCGGCAAAGTAGTGGGACTTTTAACCTTAAGTGAATTGGATAAAGAAATTAAAATGTCGCGAAAAGAGATAGAAGCAGGAGTGGGGGAAGGGGCAGATAGGCCTAGTTATCAGGTAGAATTAGAAAGTGAGGAACAGGTGGAAATAAGCAAAGACCAAAGGTTAATGATGATCATGTTTGAAAGACTAGAACAAAAAATGGAACAAAACAAGGTAGAATTAAAACAGGACATAGAACAAAGTTTAGGTCAGAAAATAGAGGGAGTGAGAGAGGACTTGGAAAATAATAAAAAAGAAATAGGTCAGAAAATGGAGGAAGTGAGACAGAACTTAGAACAGAAAATGGAATTAGGTAGACAGAACTTAGAACAGAAAATGGAATTAGATAGACAGAACTTAGAACAGAAAATGGAATTAGGAAGACAGAACTTAGAACAGAAAATAGAATTAGGAAGACAGGAGTGTAAAGAAAATATGAAAATAATGGAAACTAATTTAAAATTAGTACATAAAAACTTAAATGAAACAAAGGAAGCCTTAGAAGCTGGGATAGAAATCGTAGGAGATAGGATGGGAAAGATAGAATCAGAGATGAGAGAGAATAAGATTGTGTTAGAAGGAGAAATTGCTAGATGTAGAGATGAAATAACAGAATGTAATACAAGTGTAGACTGTAAGATTACAAATGTAAAAGCAGAAATAACTGAGGAATTAAGGAAAGAGATTGAGGTAGTAAGGAAAGGCATTATTAATGAAACTGTAGAACAAATTGTAATTCCTAAAATTAAGACAATGAATGATGTGATGCATTCACAACAGGATGCTATAAATGATATGAAACAAAGCCACTTAGAAATAAAGAATGATTTAAAATCAATTTGTGAAGAAATGAAAAAAGGGAAAGAAAGTTTGGCTAATGTAAATGATGTTGTGAATGCATTACAAAGGCAAGATGATTTAGATGTAAGTAATGTACAAGATGAGAGTTATTTGAATAATGTACAAAATGTTGACTCACCATACAGAGAAAGAGGTTCACAACCAAACAATGACACGACACATAACACATATTACACCAACAGCATATTACATGAAATCACACCACCTACATTTGACGAGGAGAAGGGAGACGATCCAAAACTCTTTGTTAAAGAGATGGAAGAATATTTTAAAGTGAAAAGGATACCAAATGAGCTTAGGATGATGATAGTTAAGAAAAGCTTAAAAAACAAGGCGTTAGAATGGCTCAGGTTAACACTAGCTGGTCATGACGTATAGCTCATTCAGAAATTTATTCCTATCAAGGTATTGGGGCCCAGCTAAGCAAAACCAAACTAGGGTAGAGCTAGCGACAGGTAGATATGATCCAACCAAAGGGTTATCGCTAGTTGATTATTTCATGAAAATAGCCAACAAAGGAAAGCTATTAGACCCCAACTTGTCGGAAGCAGAACTAATTACCAGCATAACAAGACATTTCCCAGACACAGTGAGAACAGGATTAATTGTTGCGAGGCCAGTAGATTTTGCAGATATGATAGAATTGCTGACAGCCTTCGAAACACAAAATGGTCGGCCTAATGAGCATAGACATAGGAACAGTTACCCAAACTCACCCATCCTAAACCGGAACACGGCTACGAACAACCAGAGTGAGGGAGAACATAGAAATACTAGGAGCACCCATGAAAGGGGGAGAGGGGCACACCATTTCCCACAACCACATAATCATGGCGAGAGGATGGAGAACACAAGACAGCGGTACCACGACACAATACCGAGGGGTGAATCGAGATACAGAACGCATAGATATGATCGTGGAAGACCAGGAGACCGTACCCATCAAGTGAATCATATACGATTCTGTAGGGAATACTTGAACAGCCAAAGGCCGTCATACAATAGGGGTTCACGTCAAAGGGGCAGAAACCAATGGAACACCGACAACGTGAGACAACAGGAACAGAATGAAAATGTACCGGATAGGACCGATGCTGCCCAGAATACAGAAACGACGATCACCTCCAACGCCCAGGAAAACTAAGTACAAGTCAACTTTGTGTCCTGGAAGTTGACCTGTGTGGCAGCAGGGGCAATATTGACCAATGTAATGTAGGTACCTTGAGAAGACAGGCAAGTGAAAGAAAGGAAATAACCAATCCACCAATGATTAGGCTGAAGGTATGGGGTATCGAATTGCCAGCGATGATTGATACAGGAGCCAGCACATCAGTATGTGACGAACAGCTATTCCAGGAACTGATAACTAAAAGAAATGCTGAATTCTTGCCTGTGTGTGGAGTGTATTGCAGCACAGCAATTGGCAAGAAAAAGGAACATTGATTTATGCATTCCATTCTGTAATCACGACCCTGTAAATAGGAATCGCGTCTGCTATCACAGTATTTCATCTTTCAGTAAGAACATTATTCCTGCTGCTATGTAATAATCTTTATAAAAACTGCACCAATAGGAAAGAAAACAACAGCACACCTATCATATACAACAATAAAATATTAAGAAATGATGCAGCCATAGCCGAAACATTCAATAAATATTATGCTAATTCACATAAAGTAACAAGAAATAATAAAAAGGAACGCAAAGAATTTAAGAAAGATTTGAAACAAGAAAGAGAATGTGATCCTAACACTCAGTGCAATATCTTTTTTCAAAGTTTTAAATAGCAAGAACTGAACATTGCAATAAATAATCTAAAAAACAAAAAGTCTCCTGAACCTGATCACATACATCCAGAGTTCATAAAAAACCTTGGAAAAACAGCAAAACAACTACTACTAAAACTCTACAATCTATCCTGGAAAACCACTGTACCTGCTGAATGGCGAAAGGCAATAGTTGTCCCACTCTTGAAGAAAGACAAAACAGCGTCAGAAATAAAAAATTATAGACCAATAACTCTTACTAGCATAATAGCAAAAATGATGGAAAGAATGGTGTCAAACAGGCTAAATTGGTTTCTAGAATCAAAAAATTTAATTTCCCCATGTCAAGCTGGATTTAGAGAGTTCCACTCTACAAATGAACAAGTCTTACTTCTCAGTCAACAAATCAAAGACTCCTTCAATAGAAAAGAAGATAATTTATCAGTTTTTATTGATTTCCAAAGTGCATATGATTCTATATGCAGAACAAAACTACTAAAGAAAGTAAAAAAAATGGGGATACAAGGTCCAATGTTTTCATGGCTATGTCATTTCCTAACACAACGCTTTATTGCAACCAGATATGGAAGAAACATATCTAAATACAAGCAAGTACACTGTGGCTTACCACAAGGCGCAGTGCTCAGCACAACACTTTTTAATATATTTATTAACGATCTGCCACAACAAATACAAGAATCAGGTGTGAAGTGTGCACTATTTGCTGATGACTTAGTAATGTGGACTTCAAAACCAAAAAGCAAAAGTACAGAACTAGAAAAAACCATGCAACAATCCATAACCAAATTTCAAAGGTGGACCAAAGAACATTTAATGACTGTTAATACAATAAAATCAAACTACCAAATCTTTTCATTAAGAAAAAAGCCACTAAAAATAAAACAAAATTTTGAGGGTCAACAATTACCAGAAACAAAGGAAGCAAAGTATTTAGGATTTACATTTGATACTAAACTTACATGGACCGAACAAATAGAAAATGTAATACAAAGAGCAGTGAGGCGCCTTTCACTGTTAAAACATCTAACAGGAATGAAGTGGGGATGTTCCAGAGTAACTCTTATCACAACATACAATGTATATATATATAAAGCCATTATTTACTTACTGCAGCGAAGTTCTTGTAACAGCGAACACAAGAAAGATTCAAATCTTTCAAAACCAAAGTCTGAGATTAATTACAGGTGCTATCAAAACCACACCAATAGCAGCTATGTAAATACTAACCAACCAATGCCCCATTGAATATGAAATAGAAAAAGCGGCTCTTATTCAACACGAAAGGTTGATCAGACTCCCATTCAATACATGGCTCAAGAGAAATTTTACACATACACTAAAGACTCAGGAGAGCTTTCTTTCCAAAATTCAAGACATCAAGAAGAATGTATACCTTCCTAATTCAAAGGAAAACTTCATATCTAAAGTCAATCCGACACAAACATTAGAGAAACTGATTATCCAGTCTTGTGGGCCGTGGTCTAGTCAGGAAACTCCTTCCAGACGTTTCGTCCGAAGCTGCGTCGAACATCCTCAGTGGCATTGCCTTAACACTCTGACTAGTCATAAAAATATTTCAAACATATGGCATTTTAATAAAAATCATTAGCCATTTTCAATAAAATCAAAATTTTGGAGAAATGTTCCATGTAAAGGGTAGTTTAGGGTGAGGATATTTTCTTCAAAATCTTCGTGTCACATCCTTGAATGACATTAAGCTTAAGTACCAACTTTGGTTTTTAACCAACTTTTCGTTTTTGAGTTATGCTGCACACACACACACACGCACGCACGCACGCACACACACAGACACACACACACACACACACACACACACACACACACACACCATCACACACACCCACACACCATCACACACACCATCACACACACCCACCATCACACACCCACACCCAGACACACACACACACACACACACACACACACACAAGCACACACACACAAGCACACACACACACACACACACACACACACACACACACACACCATCACACACACCCACCACTGACCTGATCAGTCATCGCCGAGACTAAGAGATATATATCTTGAATTTTCTGGCTATAACCCCTGTAGTCATATTTACTCTGGACGACTTTTGCATAACTGGTAAACCGTTAAGAGATAGAACAAATCATACTGCACAAAAAATGTAGATCTTGCTAAAATACACAATTTATGTCTGAATAAATTTTCTTGTAGGGTGAACCCTTTTGGAGATATTCCTTGTTATATGTGCGAGTTTCTGAAAACTTAAAACTTTTGTGAAATGGAACATCGTTCATTTTTTTATACGTTAAGTGTGCAAAGAGATCAGAATCTCAAAGCTTTAAAAGATTTGGCTATTGCACAAAGCTTACTGTATTCTAATATTCCCCTTACACCTACAAGGAAATAAGCAATAAGATAATGTGTACAAATGTTTATTTCAACCAACAAAGGTGAGTGAATGTATGTGTAGGGTTTAATGGCCCATCGATAACGAGCTCATTTGGGCCAACACGAAGAAGATATAGGAATAAGAGTTTGTAAGAATGGTTAGTACGAGAGCAGAGAAAGTCATGTGAGTGCAACACATTTTTTTTTTTTCCTGGAATACTATAAACTATTCAGGTTTTTAGACTTTCTTGTTATTCATAATAAGACAAATTTGCTGTTAAATTCTGCAGGATTATTTCCATTCCACCTTGTATATTGTGACTTTGTCCATTTTTCACTGCCACTTCACTAATGTGATTCAGCTCAGTTTTCTTAGTAGTGTAATAAAATATGCGTGGACCATTCTCTTCCTTCTGTTTGACTCACTGGGATGTCAAACATAAGACCTCCCTAATCTCTCACAGTAGCAGTGCTCACTATGTGACACTATATCACCCGTAGAACCAATTCTTTGTCACATCAAGAACAAGAAGTACCTGTCTCACTGATGCCCTCCAGCATGCTTGCATATAAATAGCTGCAGGAATTTTCAAGTGAGTACCAAGGGGAGGCTGGGAGAAAGAAGCTTCCAGAGCAATTGTTATCTCAATATTGTTTCTGGTGTTAATGCTAAGTTAGAGTGCTACCCCTCTTTCATATCTCTCCCTATGTCTTCAATTAATCAGTCAATTGGTTCATATGGCTCTTTTACCCAGAATTATTGAGTTCCGTAGCAAATGTCATTATATATATATATATATATATATATATATATATATATATATATATATATATATATATATATAAGAAAACAACCAATGTAAGTATATTATGGGTTATAAACATACTGATTGCCTATTATGTGTACTGAAAGAACAAAATAATGTATGACTCTGACTGCATATACAAATTATTTGTCAACTCTTGCAGCTGGATAACTTGTCCAGAATACAGTGACTTTCAGAAAAGTTTGTACTATGTACCAAATAACGATGACGACAATGATGATTAATAATTAAAATAATAACGATAATAGTACTAATACTAGTACTAGTAAAAGTAATGAATTATTCTACGCTTATCTTTTAAAGCATGAGTTCTTTAAAAGGAATGGTCTTAGGTGAACAATAATGTGAAACTCTAAGTACCTAGTTAATAGTTGGTGAAGATTTGTAAATTGTATAGGTTAATGAACAATATTGCTTTGTTTTTTGTTACAGAGGAATAATTCACCAACATATGATGGAGTTTTTAATATGTTTACGGGCGCAGGAGATATAAACCAACTAGGTTTGCTAAATGCTTGGAACTATGACACTCATCCCCCTTATTATGATGATGAGTGTGGAAGAGCACAAGGTTCAACTGGAGAATTGTTTCCACCAGGTCCAGAAGATGATACAGTTTCCATCTTTGCACCCGAACTTTGTAGTGCAATCAGGCTCACCAAATATAAAGAAATTGTAGAGAGGCTAGGCATAGAAGGATATAGGTGAGAGTGTGCATCTCTAAATTTTCCTCATACATGACATAAAATGCAACAGCTGATTTGTTAATTGAAGATACAGAGCAATGGGGGTGAAAATTAAATGCCAGTAACTTCAAAGGAACAATGGAATACATAAAAACTAATACAAATCCTGTAAAACTGACTCTAGTTAAGTGGCAAGCATGCTAAATTCTCATCTCAGATGTTGTAGGTTCAATTCCCAGCATAGGGGCATGTTAATCTTTTTAATATAACCATATGTCCCTATGGGGTCTGGAAGTAGGGCAGAGAGGGGGAGGGGGTGGTCAATGAGCCCACAATATAAAGGAATTATTTTTTAAGGCAAAGCTGCTTGACAGTAGTTAAAGGTAACTGTAGAAATCAAAGGAAAAAAGGTTGTATGGAGACTTGTAAAGATGTTAATTTTGTAAAAATGTATAACAAAGGCCCCCGAAATATTGTTGATCCAAGAGGATCCTCACCAGTAATCCTAAAGGGTTCAAGTTATTGAGTCACAGGATAAAACAAATGGCTAACCATGGGAAACCGGATTTAAAGCTTAAACCTTTTGTTTGAAACTCCAACCCATAACACAATTATTTTGTTCACTTGAGTGAGTGAGTGAGTGAGTGACTTGTTTAAGGGCCCGTCGACAACTAGGTCATTAGGGCCCTGTTCACTTGATATGCCATATCTTCTTATAATGATTTATTGCATATCACTCATGACTAGACATCAGATTTGTATGCAAATGCATATTTAATTTGTTTTTACTTATGATGTGGAATTCAGTTTTGCATTATGTTTCATGTTTTTGTGTGCTTCCTTGCAAAGTTTTGCATAGAATTGCATATTTCTGATGATGCTACATATTTCATCATTTTTCCATCATCGAGTATATAATATACCTAATTTTTAAATTTGAAATTAATATTTAAGCACTTTAGTCCCCAAATAATAAAGTCCTTACTACACATCCCAATGGAAGTTCAGGGTAAACTTGAGAGTGCCTCTTTAAAGTGTGCTGGAATATTAAGTGATAAATTGTGCAGTGTTTTTGAGAAATCTTGACATTTAAATTTTTGTGTTCTGTGGATATCTTCAAGGTGAAAACATAGTGCCACCTGAAATAATTTCCCCAGAGTTTGTAAGTACTTCTAAATTTCCCAACAACCTGTAGACGTGAAAGATCTTGACCAGCATACAAAATTGTGTTAACTGGTAAATGTCATACACATACAATAAGCACTTGGAAAAAATGATCTATGTAAACTGCAAATCAAATTACAACGATCGAATGGTATCTTAAGGAAGAATATATCTACACTGTAAATACAAAAGCACAAGTTTAAGAGGTAGAACTGGTACTTAAAAAATTCAATGCCACAACTGGGATTTGAACCACAGACCTTCCGCTTGCCGGGCGGACGCTCTACCACTGAGCTATTGTGACAAACTGCCACACACGGCTTGTGTGTTTAAAAACACCAACAGTAAGTTTGTTGGCATAAATAAATAATAATTACAAAAGCACAAACTTAAAGTTTATAATATTAGTGCATGATAAGCGTATATTTTTGAAACTATAGATCTTTTTTAAAGATTTTGATAGCATAAATGCCTGCATATTACATATAAATCTGATGTCTTCTCATAACTAACAGTTTTAAGATGAGTGAAAGACAATACAGTATCTCAAAATGAATATTATATTTAGAATAAAAACACAAAACAAGCTGAAACATTCTCAAGTACAATTTGGTATTCTGACTAAAAAGAATCTGCTGGGTTATGATATACCATATACCACTAACACTCATCTAGATTGGAACACAAACAGTTGGTGAACAACAAGGTCTTATGATATACACATTGGGGATAGACAGAAAATAACATAATGGTTCCTTAATGTAATGGTTATTGAAGTAATGAATGCAAAATCACTAGTTACCCATTAACCGTTAGTGAGTCTGGGTGACATCATTGGTATTGCTTATCAGCAACTACCGGGCTTTTGAATCGGTTCTTCACCATTGCATGGCCTTTTGCCTGTGCGAGTTTGAAGTTGCAGCGGCTGGCTTTGCTGCTACTAACGAGCCACACGTAAATCATGTATAAAATTCTTACCTTATAGAAATTGATGGAAATGTTGTCTCTCCTCCTGTATACAGGCATTATATCGGGAAAACACATCCTGATTCACACGATTAAGTTGGGCCACTGTAATGTCTCTGATTTCATTTCTAATATTTTGTTTTAGTTCTTCCATTGTGTGAGGATTTTTCTCATAAACTTTGTCTTTCGGATTACCCCACAAGTAAAAGTCACACACTGTTAGATCAGGGGAGTGAGAGGGCCATACACCAGCACTAATCACTATCTTCAAACACTTCCCTAATTTTATCCATGGAGTCCTCTGCTGTATGAGCATTAGCAGAATCTTGTTGAAACCACCCATATGAGTTCTCTTCTTCTGTTAGTTTGTGAAAAAAGGGGTTAAAATGTCATTTTGGTACCTCTCTTTATTTACAGTCTAGTCTTAAAATATTGGACCAATTGTTTAGCGCTAACAACATGCCAAACTCCAACTTTCTAATCATAATGAGGGATTTCTTGAACGCGATGTGGATTTTGAGATGCGCAATACCAACTGTTATGAGTGTTCACACGACCATTTAAATGAAACCACACCTCATCTGAAAAGAACAGAAGCTGTGGATCGATTAAACCATCGTTTACTGATGAAAGAAACCATTCACGCTATGGAATTGCCTTGTTTTAAGCACTGGACACATGTGCCCTTATAAGGTTTCAGTTTTAATAATTTTGTTGCTGTGTGTGCAGAAGTCACTGAAACCCCCACCTGTTGTGCTAATTTTGGGAGTGATTTTGTTGATGTACGTTCAAGACTTGCGCCTATTTTGTCAAGTTTTTCTTCTGTTAAAACTGTACGTTTATGCTTGGGTTTTTTGTTTGTCACAGAACCAGTGCTTTCGAATTTGTTCACTATGTTGTGAATTCCATGTCTGAACGGAGGGCCTTTACAAGGGAACTTCTGAAAATACTCTATGCGAACACGACGTGCAGATTCATATTTATAATAAGGTTTACAAATAAAAATATGCTGCACCATGGTCAGTCGCCTGTCCATGGTGACGATGAACAGTGGCTGAGTGTGTGTCTACGGGGAGAAAGGGGGAGGGGGGGAGCATAGCGGTGGCAAGCAGGAGCATGCTTTCGCGTGGAATTTTTGTTGCTACAGACGCGGCTGCGGCAACTTTAAACTCGCACAGGCAAAAGGCCATGCAGCAGTGAAGAACCGATTCAAAAACCCTGTAGTTCAACTCGTTGAGCAGTATTAATCTCTTGTGCAGGAGATTGTGAGTGGTTTGTAGATCTAATATTCCATCTGGCAGAAAAAGTCCTAATTATCTGCTTTCCTATACACACAGATTATATAACCAAATGAGATTATCTATATATTTTGTAATGCTAGACAATAATGGGTGTTTGGCTGTTAATGTTTCTCTTCTCTAGCAACATTGCCTTTCTAAATGTCATTACTATACTTTATCTAACTTCCTTAAAATGTAAGTTATAATATGCTTAACCTCAGTCCTGTTTGTATTGACCATAATGATGTATTTTCCTTTGCTATATTTGTGTCACATGATTATATTTAGGATCCCACAAACTCAGTTCACCTGTACAATCTGTGTATATCTGTAAATCCAGGAATGTAGAAGCAAGTGCGAATGCTTTTTGCAATTATAAATCATGGTGGCAATTAATATGTTGACACAGAGAAACTGTTTTCTGATTACATCAAATTACAAAGCAAGTCTGTATTGACATTGTTAATATTGGGTAGTTATAGCTGATTGTTATCGATAACTTAATCATTACTGGTAACCATTAGTGCACTCTGTGACAGTTATAACAGTTACCCCAAAATAACTATCACATCTCTAATACAAATGCATAAGAAGGTACCCTACTCTGCTGTTAGCTAGAAATAGCCTTACAAGTAAAACTGAGTTCATCACCCATATTACAGTGGAGTTTCTGTACTCAATGGTATACTTTCAGCCACCTTATGTTAACCAACCTTGCCAGAATGGTATAGTCAACACAAATGGTATGAAAAGTAGCATTATTTTCCATAAAAATAAAGAGTATGATTTTGAAATTAGGTAGCCTGTGCATATAGTTATTCATACTCTAGTGAGTTTAAACCTGCAATTAAATTCAAACTGCACGTATCTTCAAGAACCACTTATTGTAGTTATAGCTTTTTTGTCTGTTGAAATGTTACAAAGATATGTATATAAATCAAGGCCATGTTTCAAAGTTGTTTTAGCTGGTGATTTCAGTATTTATTTTTGTTCTAATTCAACTAAAATTAAGGACTTAAACGCTGTCAATGAATTTGAACTTAGAGCTGTTCTCTGCAAATCTGCATGTCCAACTGCCAATACTAAGCCTGGAACTGGAATTGACATTTACTGCGATACAGGGCAGATTTACAGCAAGAGTTTGTTTCCACAATATTTTCAGATCATGATGCAATCTTATTTGATGATCATTTAGATTATAATTTGAACAATAATTGTAATGTTAAAATCATCTCATCACATTAATGATTTTAACATTTGCCATTATATGTTTTTACTTAGAAATATTTGGTTGCCTTGGTGTATCTTAAAGGACATGGATGATAACATCAATTATTTTATCACTCTATTGTTTGGTGTAATTGAAACTGCCTTTCCAGTTATATTTGTCAAGCATATGCCCAGACATTGTATTAAACAGAAAAGGTGGTTTCCCAATGAGCTCTTAAACTTAAAAAACATGTACTTATTTTATTATAATGTAATAATATCTTATAATTTAATAAGATATGGAATGAATGATCTCAGAAATGACTATATTAACCCATTAACACCCAACTATTTTTTTCTCCAAAAATTAAGAAAAACATATGTAATGTATTGGTTCAACATTGATGCGAAAATTATGCTGTTGGTTCCGTTGTGTCGCCCTTTGATGTGGTTCGCTCCGGCTGAGTTCAGCATGAGATCTCTTTCATCCCGGGTATGCGTAGGTATGTTATAGATTACCCCAGAAGAACTTTTGTATATTATTTATTTTTTTACTCTCTTACACTTTCGGGAGTTATACCGACTTTCGATACGCAGAGGAATCGCACTCACGTGTGTACACCACAACGTGCACTACTGGTCTGGGCGAGTGAACACACTTCCTGGCGTCCCCACGCTAAGAAAACGTTCTCTCCAATTTTAAATTTTATGACGTCATCCACAAGAAAGCCTCGTATCCAAAATGCTATTTCATTCCTTTTCCCAATTTAGAAATGTCCCTTTCTATTATAACATGTTCTTTTTTGAATTTTGAATATGTGATTACCTTTTTATGATTAAACGATGTTTACTTTATATTTTTTTAAATATATCGCGCGACTTTTAAGGTTGGCAGACCTGAATTTTGACTGATTTCAAACTATATGGTATGACGTCATGACTCGTTAATTTCAAACCAATAATGCGTTTATACTACAAATTTAACGACTATTATTTACTCATATCTTGCTCACCTTACAACACTTCCTACTCTATTATCTATTTATGTTATTACTCAACACTTATTGCAAATCTCATATCCGGCAATTAAATTAAAACGTGTCTTTATCAAGCCCATTCGATTTGAAATCTAAATTTCGGTATCAAATGCCCCCATTTATGTTATTTTATTATTTCATAATAAAATAATGTAAATGTCTTGCCCGAAAGAAAAATGAAAAATTACTCCTGTATTTTGAATAATCGGCAACACTCCCATTATATACAATTTTCAATTACACTGTTTTGAAATTGGTTATTAACATATCTTCTCATTAATCTTTATAACATGACAAACAATTATACACTTGACTTAACATTAATCCTTAAATACTAATTACAATATGTTATGGTTTCTTTTGTGAAACTTTTATATAAAGGTTAAATTTCAAGAGTCTTTCTTTATACTTCCTTCTTTTAGTTCATGTTTGCTCACTTCGCTCTCACTATCACTTGCACTGTGATTTTGCACTTTTGTTATTGTAACACATATCTTTACTAGATCCTTTAAGCACTAAAATGTACATATATTTATATAAATCCATTACACTCTTCAGACAAGTTCTTTCTTTGTCTTGCTGTGATAACTATCTATACATCTAAATATTTTAACAAATTAAGTAAAAATTGAAGCTATTAACAGTGAAGCAACAAGATTCTAAAATAAGAACAAATTAGAAACTAAAAACTTCACTTATCTTATTTTTAAAAAGTTTACTTACCATCCATGGGCTAATAAAAAATTTACAAGGATTTTTAAAGAATATGGAATAAATTTGGTCCCTCAAAATAAATTTAATATACAAAATTTACTTAATTTTTCAAAAAAAGATAAAATACCAAATTATAAAAAATCTGGCATTTATCAATTTAGCTGTTCAGATTGTGATAAAGTTTATATTGGTAAAACTAAACGTCATCTAGAAACCAGAATAAAAGAACATTTTAGAAATATTAAATATAAACAAACTGATAAATCAGCTGTGGCAGATCATTTTTGGTCATTTAATCATGAAATTAATTCAGAGGTTAAATTATTAAAACAGTTAAGTAATCCGATAGATTTAATGGTTTGGGAAAAAATTTTTATTTTAAAAAACAGGAACCATGTCATGAACTTTGAATTACCTTCTATAGATTGTATTTATAAATTTTTGTTTTCAGAGATTGGTAAATAAAAAATTGAATATGAATAATTGTTTTTCACAAAAATAAAAGATTGTAGCTTGGCAACGATTTTGTTTATATGACTTTGAGAATGAGCTGGATATAGCTTGAAACCCCTGGGTCAGAAAAATAGAAAAAGAATATCAACATACTAAGATAAGTGAAGTTTTTAGTTTCTAATTTGTTCTTATTTTAGAATTTTAACAAATGTTTACAAATTAAATATTCTGTTTTCTCTCTATGCGGAGATGAACATTTTAACAATCTTTCTAAAGCTGTTATTGTAAGCTCTATACAATATATTCTTAAGCTCTTCACATAGCAATTCACATTCTGCATTTGTCATGAATACGTAAGTACCTAACCAATATATGGTTTTCAAGTAAGCTAACATTTAAATTTCATCCCAAAGCTGATTGGGCGCCAATAGACAAATGACACTTTGAATTTTACATGAAGTATAGGTTCCAAGGTACCACACAGTTTCTTGTATGGTCGAAGGAGTTGTTTATGCCACCTTCCCAGACATTTTTCATTTTTAACATCTTTTACTTCATAGGTATGATAACCAAATTTTGATATAATTTCTGCAGGACCTTTATATAACAATTCCATCCTTTTGTTCCTACCTCGCAAGGCACTTGATAACTTATGGTCTTTAACTAGTACCCAATCGCCTATCTTAGGTTCCCATTTATGTTTTCTACTCTTTTTCTTTAATTTTCGCTTCTCTGCCTTTTTCTTGATTCGTTCAAAAGCAATTTTCGCTCTTTCTTCTTCACTTAACTCAATGTCATTTATTTTGAGTATTTTTGGTACCCCGATTAATATTGGTTCTGGTTCAATTCCTAACATTAATTTTATTGGGGCAAACCCAGTAGTTACATTAATGGTGTGATTAATAATCTTTTCTATCAATGGACAATATTTCACCCAATCCTTGTGATTATGATGTGTAAGTACACGTAAATAAATTCCTATGTCTCGGAGGACACGTTCTGTTGGATTCCCTGATGGAAAGTATGAGGAACAATGATTTAGTTTTCTCGCGTCTAATGTCACCCTAATCTTTCCATTGGCCTTATTTACAATACATAGGGGATTCACAAATTCTGAATTCGAAATCTCATTAACCTCATCTTCTAACATTGACTTTATAACTGCATCTACCTCTTCTCTTATTGTACTAGGGATAGCTCTCGCTTTATGTGTAAAAGGTTTGATGGGTATCATCTCAAATGAATGAGTCTAAATATTACATTTACCAGGTTTCTCAGAGAATACTTCTTTATTTCGGATTAATATTTTAAACAGTTTATCCCTCTGTTGTTCATTTAGTTGATCAGCCTGAGTTACCTTTTCCCGCAATAATTCTTCTAAGTCTTCACTACTCTCCCTATCATAGTACCTAGTTGCGTCAGAAAACCTCAAATTGTCTATGAAATCATTTTTATCCCATTCTACATTTTCTTTATTATCGACACTGTACTCTTTGACATTTACTTCAGTTAATTCCATAGCTCCTACTTTAACATATTATACAAAGAATGTATCCCCTTGGATTTCTTCTTCCTCTTTTTCTCTTACAATAGTTTCTGAACTACTATCTTCCACAAAACGCACTATAATGGTCTCATCTTCAACTTTCATTTCTACAATCATGTTTTTAAAATTCACCACAGCTTCCCAGGCATAAAGACAATCACAACCTATTATAATATCTGTCACAAGTCTTCCTACAATCAGAAATAAAATTCCTAGTATTCTCCCATTTATTTCAATATTTATCATTGCTTGAAATTTTACTCTCTCTTTTCGTTTTCCCACAGCTAGCGAGCAATATATCCCATTAACTGGTAAAGACATTACTTTAAAACCACTACTTTGTAAATTATCATAAAAATTTTGTGAGCATACTGTGCTATTTGATCCCGTATCTATAATTGCATTGTATTGTTTTCCATTTACTCCAATTTTGATTTTAGGTGGATCTCCTACTTTTTCGTTTTCGTTGATTCTATTTTTCCATTCTCTTTTCTTTTGTATCATCATTTGCCTTCCAGGACTATTTATTTCCGAGTACTTATCACAATCATTACTAGGATACCCAGTTCTCACTGAAGGCGCGTTTGACCGGGTCTGGCGTTTCCCTGATTTTTAGGTATGGCTCCTGTACAATTTCCCGAATTGTTACTTCTGTTTTCCTGCATTAAATCGGGGTTACTTCCTACCATATTTTTGACCGTGTTAATGGCCTCAACCATTTCAGCATTTTCGGGGGAATTTCGTCCATTAGAATACCTTTCTCCCTGTCTTGGTGACCTCGGTCTAAACTCATTATCTCCGTTTGTCCAATACCCATCATTTGAATTTTTACTATGTCCAAAATAACGTCCCCGTCTACCTCGATCAAATCTATTTGTATTCATATAATTCACCCTTATATTTCTTCCCCTTAGATTACCATTTCTATTTTGGTGATGCCCTTCCTGGTTACATCTACCTTGATTTTCCCACCGGAATGATTCCATCCTTGGTACTGGTCCTTTATATCTTTCCCTAATCTCACTTCTATTCTGATAATACTGTGCCCCTTGCCCGAAAGAATTTACAGTTTCTTTTTCTTCATATTTATTTCCAAATGCGTGTTTTGGCTTATTGACTTCTAAGGCTGATAATAATTCGATCATAGCTGCAATGCTACCGGGTCGGGCTATGATTAGGTAGTGTTGAAGCATTTCCGGAAAATGTGGAGTAACTATATTTATTAGATCTTTTTCATCTAAGGGAGGATCCAACATCTTCGATTTTCTCGCTATTCTCATAAAATAGTTGACCATCGATTCCTCCGATCTAGGATTAAACTTTCCATTGCTTAATTCGACTCTAATATTAGCCTGCCTACTAGCCCCCCAATATCTGGTTAAAAAGATGTTCCTAAAGGTCCCGTAATCATTATTGTTACCCATAGAAAGGCCTAGCCAATTGGCAGCATTACCCTTTAGGCATTTTCTTACTATCACCATCTTGTACTCCTCCGGTATATGTTTCACCGTGAAGTAATCTTGTAACCCTTCTATAAAGGCTTTAGGATCATCTGAATCTTCATTTTCAAAAACTGGAGGTGTCATTTCATTTAAGATATGGTTAGGCCAATGTAAATTTGAATTGTCACCTGTCCCTGAGCTATTTCTGAGATCAGAATGGGAATTACTGTTACCCCTATTTTGCATCGAAATGTCAGCTGATACACCTGGTATTGCCTCGTTTCTTGCAGCTTCATTATTAAGATTGTTGTGATTACATGCATTTTCATTTAATTTCAAATTTTCTAAGGCCTCTTTTACCTGAGTAATTTCTGTTACTACCCCTTTTATTTGGTCTGTAACATCCTCCAAATTTCTAGCCTGCCTTTCACTTTCTACATCAGATCTTTCCATTCTAACTTTACACCTCTGTAACTCTTCTCTAATTTCTTCCCTTTGTTTGTCTAATCTATATGTTACTTTTTCCCTTTCTTTATCTAATTTTTCACTCACTTGTTGACCTAATTTCTTTTCAGAATTCTTTACTTCTTGTCTTATTGTCTCTAATTCTCCCTTAACCTGTTCTCTATTTTCTTTTACTTCACTACAAACTTTATTAATTTCCTCCCTAACTTCTTCCCTAAAGGTTTCTAAAGCTCTCTTCTGATTTTCCAATTGCATTCCCAATTCCTGTTGCCCCTTCTCTAATTTCTGTCCTAACTCTGTTCTTAATTCTTTACTAGTTTCATCTATCTTTTGACTTAACTCTGTACTCATCTTTTTCACTGTTCTTAATTCTTTACTAGTTTCATCTATCTTTTGACTTAACTCTGTGCTCATCTTTTTCATTATCTTTTGAAACATATTCTCTATTTCTGACATAATCACTGGCCTTTCTGAATTACTACCAAACATTTCTGAGCTACCTCTAGGTGTTTCTCTAATGTTCTGATCTTCTACTTCTTGGCATATTCTGCTACCGATTATATTTTGATTATATTCCTCCATCCTAACTACACTTTTCTCAATTTCCGGACTCTCAAAACCTAGAAAATCGCTATCACTGTCTTCCATTTCTAACATGTGTTTTTCTACTCACCAATATTTCACAATTTTAACTATTATGATATTTTTTTTTTTTTTAACTGCACTTAAACTTGTTCACTACACGTTTCACACGATGTTGACACGTTGGGCACCTTCTTGTTTGCTGGTTCGATGCTGGCTTGGTCGTCTTGGGGTTGGTCTATTCTCTCGACGCCACACGTTGGGTCGCCATTTGATGCGTAATTTATGCTGTTGGTTCCGTTGTGTCGCCCTTTCATGTGGTTCGCTCCGGCTGAGTTCAGCATGAGATCTCTTTCATCCCGGGTATGCGTAGGTATGTTATAGATTACCCCAGAAGAACTTTTGTATATTATTTATTTTTTTACTCTCTTACACTTTCGGGAGTTATACCGACTTTCGATACGCAGAGGAATCGCACTCACGTGTGTACACCACAACGTGCACTACTGGTCTGGGCGAGTGAACACACTTCCTGGCGTCCCCACGCTAAGAAAACGTTCTCTCCAATTTTAAATTTTATGACGTCATCCACAAGAAAGCCTCGTATCCAAAATGCTATTTCATTCCTTTTCCCAATTTAGAAATGTCCCTTTCTATTATAACATGTTCTTTTTTGAATTTCGAATATATGATTACCTTTTTATGATTAAACGATGTTTACTTTATATTTTTTTAAATATATCGCGCGACTTTTAAGGTTGGCAGACCTGAATTTTGACTGATTTCAAACTATATGGTATGACGTCATGACTCGTTAATTTCAAACCAATAATGCGTTTATACTACAAATTTAACGACTATTATTTACTCATATCTTGCTCACCTTACAACACTTCCTACTCTATTATCTATTTATGTTATTACTCAACACTTATTGCAAATCTCATATCCGGCAATTAAATTAAAACGTGTCTTTATCAAGCCCATTCGATTTGAAATCTAAATTTCGGTATCAACATACAGTGTATCAACAATATATTCCCCCAGCACAACAACCCATGAAGGGCCAAGGCTTACCACCCGGCTGCTGCATTCCCCACCTCTGCCCACTACAGGCATCATGAGTGGGGTGCTGTACTGGAGGGTGGGATTATTGTCAGTGCCCTGAGCCCTCCCAGCCAGTTATGTGGCCTTCACAATCTGGGGTCACTACTTCTTTATCAAGTAGCTCCTCAGTTGATCCCTCCAGGACCTAACAAGGCACCCTGTGCCACACCTCCCAGTGGGGGAAAAGTCCCCACGCTGGTACCAGGGATCGAACCTGGGTCTTCCATGCCAAAGGCAAGCATGCTACCGCTACACTATGGAAGTGGTCCTTTTTATTCACCCACTGTCCCAAAATCATCTGATCTATAAATACACCGCTGGGCATTAATGGTATCAAAAGATACTGTCATGATGAACGAATACATTTCCATCAAGTTCATGTATTTTATGATTAAACTATTTCTTAAAGCAATTACAAACCATTTAAAGCCAAACCACATATTAACTGAAACATTTGGAGTGACAAAAGCTTTTTATCAACTGTGGTAGGGTTCAAAACATCTGTGGCAGTGTGTTACATCACACTGATAATCTCAAGTGGCAAGCAATCCTTCAAGCTTATTTTCATTTCTTCCCATTTTTCATTTGAACCATGGTCATTTTATAGTATTTTTGTGTAGTTGGAAGCACAGTTTTGGTATCTTGTTGGTCGATTGCAAAGTTTCCTTTCTTTTTTTATTTAATTTATTTTTCTTGACTTTTCAAACCTAAAGTCATTTGTTTCTTGTATGTCACTTTTCAGAGGCAATGAAACGTACTTTAGCTGGGCCATTCACATTTACTGTATCTGTAGTGCTTCATCTTCATCAGTCAGACTGTCTGAATCAAAAGGTAGAATCACATCAAATGTATCATAATCATCATGAATTTTGTTGGGAAAGCTATGGTCACTTATAATATCTGGCATAATTCCTTTGAATATGATGTCATATTCATAACACTCCATACTTCAGAATGTAATCTAAAAATAATGAAAAGCAAAAAATAAATAATGGACTTGCCTGTTATTGTTTGCATTTTTTGTTAGTGCAGAATTGCAAAACTATCCCCCAAAATAACAACTATAGGACATATGTACTTTAGGAATCCATGTACTTACAGAGGTATTTTTTAGAGGTGGCGTGTGTCGTAATGTTGCGCAGTAGTTCATGGTCGAGTCCACTTGTCTATTGCAAGATAAAAGGGGTGTTTGGTTAGTATTTCTTCGACTTCCAGCCTACTAGACAGCTGGCTGCTGGTGGAAACTTACCCCCACCATCGCTTTGCGTGATGCTCGGATATGCTCGAGTGACAAGGTCACGCGCCATCTCTAAAAAATATCACTGTACATGTTATCCTCGCTTCTAAGAACAGAATATAGAATACTGTTGAACACCAGTTTCAAACAGAAAAGCTGTAGAAGACAAATGGCATTTTTGACAGATGCTTGCATACTATTACAGAAGTAACAATGTCACTAGCTGTTACGTCATGTGAGGGTTTCCATGTTATGACATAAGATAACACATGTGCCCAGTGGTCTATAAATAGATCACTTGTTTTTAGGCTCATATTTTCAGCATTAGAATTGCTTAGAGCTGCACGTTCTTTTTGTGATGCAATAATACAAACCTTTATTGACAGTTTATTGTATTACAGAAAGTTGGGAGGGAAATATAACAAGGAAAAAAAAATAGTTTCAGGGGCACTGCAGTCCTTTGCTTATTATTGTTGTGATTAGCAAACTACACAGTTAAAGCTGGAGATTTCTTCCGGGCTTAAAAGTCATGATCTTCTGGAGTTTAGAGGTCCAGAGGTTTCATCCACACCTGTGGTGGACATCATCAGTGGTGTGGTCTGAATCTTCTCAGCAAAGGTTCAGTTACAACAGAATCGTTTATGGCTGGAGGTGCTTATTTACATCTGGGCCGCTCACAGGGGATTGGCTAGGCTTGAGCGGGAGGTGTGTGTTAGATGAGTGGGGCTTCTTCACTCTGATTGCCGAATGGTTTACGTGATTTCTCTGCATTAGTGCTTCTTTTTTATGTTCATGTATCGGATGCCAGGTTTTGTTCAATTTTAGAGCCTTCTTCCTTTCTGTTAAAATTATTGGGGTTTATGTAAATTTCTATGGCTTCACATTGTAGTCTTGCGTGGTAGTGCGGCATAGATGAAAGAACAGTAGTCTTCTTATACTGAACTATGTGTTCTCCGTTGGCCCATATTGCATGTTCAGTGACTGCTGACTTGTCTGTCTGTCCCAGCCAGCAGCATCTCTTGTGTTCTGTTAGCCGGGTGTTGATATTGCGTTGGGTGGTACCTATGTACACTGCTCTGCAGGAACACGGAATCTGGTCAACATCAGCTGAAGCGAGCAGGTCCCTGGGATCTTTGGCCAACCAAAGTAAGGTATTAATCTGTCTGGTAGGTTTGAAGATAGTTTTGATGTTGTGGCACTTAATTAGGCGTCCTGTTCTATCCGTGACAGTTTTGAAATAAGGCAGAAAAGCAGTGCCAGGAGGATCCTGTTTGAGGCTGGCAGGGTGAGGCCTAGGTGGGTGTATTGCTCTGGGAACTTCTTGTGTCGTGTACCCATTTAAATATAAAGTCTGTTCCAGATGTCTGAGTTCCTGTTGTAATGAGTTAGGCTCACAGATGCGGGCAGCACGGTCAGTGAGGGTGTTTATGATGGCGCATTTCTGCTTAGGATGATGGTTGGAATTTTTGTTCAGATATCGGTCAGTGTGGGGTTTGTTTGCAGTAGACTGTATGTACAAGAGTCCCGCCTGCTCTCTTGCTGACCAAAACATCTAAGAAGGCCAGTTGTCTATCTTTTTCTTTCTCAATAGTGAATTGAATACGTGGATTGATGCTGTTGAGATGCTGTAGGAAACCATCAAGGGCTGATTTCCCCATGACTCCAAACGACGAAAGTGTCATCCACATAGCGATACCATACAGACGGTTTGTGAGTTGAAGAATTTAGGGCCTGGGACTCGAAGAACTCCATAAAGAAATTAGCAAGTACTGGGCTGCCCATGGCAACCCCATCAATCTGTTCGAGGAAAACCTGGTTCCATCGGAAGCAAGTAGTGGTAAGCATGCGATGAAATAGTGCCAGTATGTCATCCGGAAAGAGATTTTTCAGTAGTGTGATGGCATTTTTGGGAACCATAGTGAAGAAAGACATCGAAGCTAACAAGGAGATCTTGAGGTTGCAGTGTGATGGTCTGTAGTTTTGTGATAAAATGGTGCGCGTCCTTGATGTAAGTGTCTGTGGAGCTGGTGTTTGTAGTGAATCAGATAAATACTTCGCAACAGCGTAGGTAGGGGACCCAATGCCGCTGACAATAGGTCGTAGTGGTACTTCTGTCTTATGTATCTTGAGCAGACCATAGAGTCTAGGTGGTTGAGCTTCAGATCTAGTGATGCGGCATTTATCCTCAGATGGTATGAACGACATTTCAGTGAAAAACCAACAATTCAATAAAAATGTCTACACAATACTCGAGTTTTTAAGAGACTATGTGTTCACATAATCAGATAACACCAACAATGACACATGTGGTCAAAATAACTCTTGAGAACTCATGTAAACTAAATAAAAAAAATATCTGTAGCAGTCTATAAATAGACCACTGGGCATTAATGGGTTAAACATAAAGGGTGAATATAAAAATTCTTTCTACTTAGCAAAAGGAGGTATTGTGCTACCATAACAAAGGCTTTTAATAACACTAAACAACAAATTTTAATTTTAACTTTTGTTTTTGTAGTCAAACAAAAATAGGTGACTTTGTACATATTAGCTATGCTGAACTCATCTGAAATCCAAAATTCTCTATCATGTACCGTTTTTTTTTTCTTGGAGAAATCAGTTTTGATGTTTTTCAAAAATAATGCATACAGTAGATGCAATTAAAATATTGTAATCAATCCTGAGGTGAAATAATTTCATATAGTGAAAACGAATTTCATATAACGAAAAAGTTATGCAGAATCCATAAATTACAGTTAAAGTTAACTAACAATCCTTATTTAGGTAATTGTCATGCAAAAACTAAAAAATATTATTAATTTTACTCTTTTAAAAAAACTTTTGAGAAGACTTCCGCTTGTAGCCGACATCAGAAACCTCCCTTATGAGCTGCCAACAATAGTCAGAGCTAACATACTAGGTGACCACTTTCTGCTGTATCGCTTTTCCATGGCACTTATATCCTGATGAAGCTGTTCTTCGTGCTCATCACTCACCACAGACCCCAGGTTGAGAGGGAAAAGTCCAAGTGCGAGTGCAGAAAATGTAGTTTTAGGACATACTGCACCCTAAATATTTATATGTCTTTAAAATGTTCTTAATTTCCTTGTAGTTGTCAGCTTTTGCATTTCCTGGAAATTTTTACACACTGTCTTGAATCCCACCCATGCTGCTTTATCATTTTCAGAAAGTAGTTCTTCAAAATGCCTGTCTTCCCACAATTTGCATATTTGTGGGCCAATAAAAATACCTTCTTTTAATTTTACTTTGCTTATTCTTGGAAACTTTTCTTTCAAATACCGAAAACCCCTACTCTCTCTGTTCAAAGACTCTACAAAATTTTTCATTAAGCTTAACTTAATGTGAAGCAGCGGTAGCAAAATTTTGTCTTTGTTAACTAATGCTTCATACTTAACACCCTTTTTCACCCAATATTAAAGTGCTCCTCACAGGCCACTCAGTTACTTCATAATGTTTTTTTTTAGCCCAACTGCCCCACTCACATATAAAACAACAAAACTTGGTGAAACCACTCTCCGTTCTCCACAGATTTGTCATTCATACTTTGCATAGTTTATAGCTTATAAAACTATCTTCAAACTCTCATATGTTTCTTTCATCTGGACAGCATGAGCTATAGGGACAGAAGTATAAGGGTTACCATTATGTAATAAAACTGCCTTTAAACTTAACTTTGATGAACTGATGAAAAGATGCCATTCAGATGGCTTGTAATTGTCACTCAGTTGCTCCATGAGCCCATTAACAAAGAAAACCTTTCAAAGAAGTCATATTTAAGCCCCTTGTCAAAATGCTGAAATTATCTCGCCTGCAATGAAACTCCTGCCAGCCTTGAATGACAACAGATGTTGAGAGGGTGAGTCGATCGATAAAGGTTGTAGCGGTGGGAGTGGCATAACGCAGCAGTTGAAGACTTCAAATTAACAGAAGAGGACACCCTTGTCTCCTTTGACGTAAAGTCACTATTTCCCAGTATACCAATAGAAAAGCTCCCATCACTGATCAAAAATTGGCTCAAATCACTTGGAATGTCATCGTCAGAAATTGCAGAATACATAGAACTCACCTAATTGTGCACAGAACAAAATTTCTTCCAGTTCCAAACAAAGTATTTCCGTCAAACTTCAGGTTTAGCAATGGGCAACCCTCTCTCGCCATTCTTAGCAGATATTTACATGAGTTCATTGGAAATAAGGATCGCAAAAGGTTTCCCGTGGATGTTCAAACTCTGGCAGCGATATGTGGATGACATATTTGCAATAGTTCCAAAAAGACACATCAGTGACGCATTAAAACTTCTGAACATACAGGACAGTAGTATAAATTTCACAGTGGAAGTAGAAAAATATAATAAATTACCATTTTTAGATCTAAAATTAATCAAAAACAAGGATAGAATAAATTTCGGTATTCACAGAAAACCAACGCAGACAGACAACTACATAAAAACTAATAGTTACAATCCAAGAAGCCACAAACAAGCAATTTTCAATAGTTTAACACATAGATTGGTGAACATCCCTCTTTCAGCAGAAGAATATAAAACAGAATATTACAAAATAATTGAAATAGCACAAAAAATGGCTTTCCCAAAGAATTAGTAGATAAAAAGGTAAAACAAGCAGAAAAGAAGAAATTATTAAAAGAAACTACAACTCTCACAGCAGCAAAAACAAAAATGATATTCAAAAAATTCACATATCATCTATGGGCCTTTGATAAATTTAAAAAGGTGTTCAAGGAATACAACATTGAGCTAGCAGCAGTAAACCATTACTCCATAAAAAACCTACTACTTTCAAACATCAAAGATGCTATTCCATGTAACAAAAAATCTGGCATATACCAAATTGAATGCAGTGATTGTAATGAAATATACATAGGAAAAACCAAAAGAAATTTAGAAATCAGATCCAAGGAACACGTTAGAAACATTAAAGAGTAAACAATTAGAAAAATCAGCGGTTGTATTTCACTTTTGGACAAAAAATCATGACATAAAGCTAGGATCAAAACTTCTCAAACACATAACCGGAAAACAAGAACTGTCCACATGGGAACAAATCTTTATTTAAAAAAAATAGAAACCGAGTATTTAATTTCGACATTCCTCAGAGAGACATTTTCAGTAAGTTCATTGAACCGCCACCAGAAGAAACACCAGAAGAAGCATCACCATCTGCACCATGAAACACCATGGAAACCCAGTTATTATCCGGTTGATAATGGAGGAAAGTTAACCTTCGAAATGCGTCCCGGAAAAATATGTTGTAAGTGTTGTTCAGTGTTATTAATTAACTCACCTTTTAAATTAAACCTTTTTTATTTTTATCTTTTTTATTGTTAAACTTGGCTGTAATTTCTATAATCCACTCTGGGGTATAAACTGTACAGGTAAATTTTAATTAGTGTACATATACAACCCACCACATTCTCCCTTACAGTAACAAAAGGGCTGACTGCATATTGACCTTTGATATCTAGTCATAATATAAGCAGCCGGCAGACCATTGTCAGGAAATCAGAAGCTTGCTGCTAATAATGTTGATGCATAGCACAAACACTTATTTGGAAGGTTTCAAGGTTTATTACTTTACGCAGACAGAGGTATTTTTATACGTGACAAATTGAGCAGTGGTTTATGATCAAGTTCATTTTTGAATTTATAATACCATAGGGGTTTCAAGTTATCTTTCTGACTTCCGTGTAGTACATAAACATTGCGGACCGTATGTGATTAAATGCTATGCCTGCTCATATTATCAGCAGTGTTTTGTTTATTTCAAGGCAGAAAACAGATGTTATTCCCATCATCAATTTGGATGATGTCACTCACACATATCCTAGCAAGGTTATTTTAAAATACCTCAGTATGTGGTAAGCTAAACTTTCAATTACATATTTCTGATTATAGTGCAGCTTTTAAGGTTGCAGGCTTACTGTTAGTGCCAATGAAAATGTTGAACGAGAAGAAAAGATGACAAGTTAACATTACAATGGAAACTAAATTGGATGCTTTAATGAGACAGGGGGATATATTAATAAAATTGCCATGGATTTAGGATTTGGACAAAACACAATAATAGGGTGTATAAAAAGAGGTCTAAAATCAATTGTGAAAAGAGCGTGTACTGATAATTTAAAGGAAAGGAAGAGTATGAAAGCAGGTGAATATGAAAAAGTGAGTGAGGTGCTTTATTTTTGGTTTAGGCAGCAAAGGGAAAAAGGAACACCCATTTCTGGACCAATTTTGCAAGAGAAAACCCTCAAATTCTATGAAGGAGAGCCTGGATTTACTGCCAGTGTTGGCTGGCTGGAGGACAGATGGAAGAAGTGCTATGGCATTAGACAGTTAAATGTTTGTGGCAAAAAACTATCTGCTGACTTGGATAGTGTGAATAAATTCAAGGAAAATTTCCATGTACTAATCCATAAGGAGTGCCTGTCTGGAGAACAAACTTATAAATGTGAAAAGACTGGTCTGAATTTTTTAATGTAAAATGCATCCAGGGATGAAAAATCGGCCCCAAGCTATAAAAGAAGTAAGGAGAAAGTCACAGTCTTGGCCTGCAGCAATGTAACTGGCAATCATAAGCTGAAACAAGCACTCGTAGGCAAATCAAGAAAGCTGTGGGCATTTAAAAATATAAAAAAGTGCACTAATGGGAGTCACACCTATTATGGTCTTCCTGTTTGGAACAGAAATCAAGCAAATGCATGGATGAATGGAGTGATTTTTAAGGACTGGTTTGTCCAGCAGTTTGTTCCTTCAGTAAAAATGTTTCTAAAATCAAAAAACTTCCTAGGAAACCACTTATCATTCTGGACAATGCTTCATCCCATCCTGATGTGGAACATTTACAGGACAAAGGCATAGGAACCATATTTCTCCTTCCTAATGTCGAGAACCAATCAATCAATGGATCAAGAAACTTTAGCAGCTCTGAATAAGAGTTTCATATCTTTTTTTAGCCATGGAGAATGGATGTCACATGATTGACAAACTAATGAAAATAGATATGCTGGACATAATAGGTTGGATATCAAAATCTTGGACTGAAATCAAGCAAATAAGCCTATTTTGCTCCTGGAGAAAGCTGCTGGACCATTCAGGAAACAAATTTCAACAAAGTAGGGTCAAGTTAGAAAATTGTGAAATAATAGACTTATTGAAGAAAATACCATGTTACGAAGATGTTATCAGTGCTGATGTCAGAGAATGGATGCAATAAGATGAAAACTGTGAACTTTTAGGAGATTCTGAAATAATTGCATTTGTGAAAGAGAACAAAGACAAAAATGAAGTGTGATCAGATGAAGAAGAAGAGATGGAAGACATTGGAAGATGCCTCACCATGAAGTACTTAAGGCTGCTGAAGCAATGCTCTATTATCTGGATGAACAAGGTGCATCTACTATGGACATTTTATTTCTCCATCGCCTGTGTGATGAAGCTGCATGGCAACAAAATGAGTGTGAGGGGTAGATTAGTGTCACAAGATTTTTTTCTACAAAGAACTAGCAATTTCTTCTGTATGATATGTAAACTAAACCCCGGCGCGACAGCCCACGAGGGGCCAAGGCCTACCACCCAGCCGCTGCGTCCCCCACCTCTGCCCACTATAGGCGACATTGGTGAGGTGCAGTACTGGAGGGTGGGACGTGGTCAGCGCCCCGAGCCCTCCTGGCCAGTTATGCGGTCTTCTAGACCTGGGGTCGCTACTTCTCCATCAAGTAGCTCCTCAATTCGCCCCCCCGGGACCTTCCCCATGCTGGTACCGGGGATCGAACCTGGGTCCTCCGTGCCAGAGGCAAGCGCGCTACCAACTGCGCTACGGAGGCGGTCTATGATATGTAAGTACATACATATTTTTAATTTCTCTACTACGTATAATAAAGTAGAGGAAGTATTGTATTCCACCCAAAAATTTGATGTCAGGATTTCACCAGAAATATGTTTTGAGGTCCCCTGAATCCCCTCCCCCCCAAAAAAAGGCATTTTTAGAAAAAGGTCCGTGTGTGGGTGGGTGCAGGTGGGTGTGCTCGTGTGCGGGTGAAGAAAATTGCTCCACCCTAAACGACCCTTTTACATGGAAAATTTTTCGAAAATTTTGGTTTTCTTGAAAATGGCTCTAATGATTTTGATTAAAATGCCATATGTTTGAGACATTTTTATGACAAATGAAATGCTTATCTTGAATTTTCTGCTATAACCCATGAAGTCCTATTCACTCTGGGTGACTTTTGCATAACTGGTAAACTGTAAGAGATAGAACAAATCTTAGTATACAAAAAAAATGCGGACCTTGCTAAAACACAGTTTATGTCTGAATAAATTTTTTGTAGAGTGAACCATTTTGGAGATATCCCTTGTTATTTGTGTAAGTTTTGCAGAACTTAAGCTTGTCAAATGGAACATCAGGGTCTGTCCAGTGTTAGTATCCGGACGTTTGTTAGATTTCTCAGTAATAAAACCTTAATTAAATCACTAGATATGAACTTAGGAGTCAAGTTTCTGGTGTGAACAAATTGGTTACCTTCGTAATCTTCAGTTTACATTGCTTCATTAGCATTTTATCAGATTATATAAAATATTTACATCTGTAAAGTTTGTGTTAGTATCTGGACGAGGAAACGAGGTATAAAAAATGTGAGTAAATATAAATGGTATTTCTCCTCAGTTTAATAACATATTGACCGTTTGATCATTTAATAACCTTATACGAATCTTTTGCTTTGTAATGGATTATATTCACTTATACTACAACATTGGTATTATAATAGAACATTTAATAAACACAAAGAGGTGCGTTAGTATTAGGACGTTAGTATCTGGACAAATATTCCTCACTGCACTAAATGATCCATCTTGATATTACCAGCCTCAGAAAATGATTTAAAACATTGAGAAACCACACAAAAGTGCACTACATACTACAGAGGCACAATTATTAAACAAAACCTAGCCTAACAACAACAACAACAACAACAATAACACTAACAATAATGATAATAATTATAATAATGACTTTTCTGGCAAAATGGAGAATTTGATTTGGCTGTTATTGTCATTCACTGTTTGCACTTATTTCAAACTTCTCATGTTAGCAACCATTATGTTTTCCTCCCAATGCATACAGCTTATATCCAACAACATATGGAGAAATTGCCATGATCTGGTGGATTTTTTTGTGTGCCCCTAAGTGCAGTCACACCTTCCCATTTTTCATCAAGTTCCTTCTTTGCAGATTAAATTTTGTTTGCTGGCACAGAAATTGCAGTGGTGTTCAGTTGTTGGCAGCAATCACGGAATGTATCAGCATTACAGATGACTGTTCTCTTTGATTGTACACTATTCCATGCATGGCGTTTTGCTACTGCACCAATGCCCCTTTACCATGGGATGAAGCAAAAAAATGTCCACTTAAGACTTTCCAAATTCAAATTTTGTTTTAAGAGGGTGACATTTGCAAAATTATATTTCTGTTTAAACTGTGATGCAGCTCCGTCTGAGAATACATGTAAATACTTCATCGATGGAGTTTTTGTTTTGATGATCTGTTAGTACAGCATGGAGAAATGTGTCAACACAATACCGAGCATGTGAAATGTTGTCAGAAACTACAACATAACTGTCACATGTATGTATCCCATACCACATCACAGCAGTGAATAATGATACCTGGGGATTTGACTGTATTTCATCCTGGTAGTTACAAGAATAGTTTTCAACAAAATCTATTTGGATCTTAACATTTTCAGGTGACATCTTTGCAGATTTGAAACATTTTTGTGACTGTTCTTGAATAAATACATGAACCTTAAAAAATGGCAGTTCTCTAAATTCATCCAGCACATCACTCAGCCCTTCTTCCACTAAAATGTACTCAAATCTCTTGTCTACTATTTTCCACTGGCAGTACTGTACTATAAGACTGCACCGTTTATCATTCTGACAGTCCTCAAACAGAGTGGTAATCTTTAACTTGCAAATATACCAATTATAGGTCAAACAGTTCTCTTCACTTAGATCACAAACAGTGTGTTGAATGAACTGGGCACTGAAAGTTCCAAAACTAGGAAAGCAATTGGAAAGCAGTGACTGCAAATTTTCAAAGTTCTCATGGTACCGACACAAACATACATTGTGTGGTATGTCACAGTATGGTTTTACATGCACAGGACGTAGCTCTGCAAATTTACTGCAACTAATCTTCACCTCTGCATGCTGTTCCCTGAATAAATTATATGCTTCAGTAATTGTAAAGAGCATGTGTCGTCGGGTCACAATGTCTTTGGTGCTACTGCCCAAACTCTTCACACAAGCAGTCTTCTTACCAGAGTCAACTCGATTTATTTCATCATTGTTATAAAACTCAACAACAGTCTTAATATTCTCATCACACAGTTTGTCTCTATTTCACTTGAACCTTCAATCATTTTAACTCCACACATTTCAGCTAACTTTTTAACATCATGTACTTTTTTTCCTGGACTCTTAGGCATTGCTTTGCTTGCCTTTTTCAAAGCCTTTCCCACTGCAGCAGGAGAGATTTTGTTGAACTTGTTAGACAAAACAGTTTCCTTTTTAGCAGCCTGACTGAGCCTTTTCCTCTCTGCATCTTTAGCTCTTCGCAGACCACATTCTGTTGATGTTTCTGCACTTTTCCTTTTTTCCCTATATTTCCTCATCGTTTTCCTCTTGAGTTTATAATCAGCATCATTCTTATGTATTTTCATGTCCTGCTTCTATCTCTCTGCATTTGTTTTCACCATGCTGCAACACCTGGGCATACAGCAACATTGGAAGTAATAAATAAAACTATTTGTAAATTAGTTGTACTCCAAAATATAATATGCACAGTTATAATTAAAATTAACTTACAAACGCTTAATTGTTGTGTACAACCCACACTCTTTAAGAAAAATAACAGCTATAAGAGAACAAGCTTTGTGTATAACCAAAGGTTAAAGCAAAATGGCTGCAAAAACGTTAGTATCTGGACACAATAAGAATTGCAATTGGTTGGTTATGAAACATACTACAAACATAATAGCTACTGCCATCTCTTAAGAAGACATAGGATTAGCAGTTTTAGAAGCTGCAACCAAATGTCCGTATTTTCCAGGATGTTCTTGAAACATTTCTACAATTTCGTTAGTATCCGGACAATGAGGGAGAGCTAATTTCAGCATATTGTTTTTCTTAAATATTGCTGTTTAAACCAGAAATGCATATTGCTTAACTAAAGACAATGGTATTACGAAATTGTTAAAGAAAAAACATTCTCAAGATGAGCTAAATATAAGCTCTTAGAAGTCATACAAGTTGCAACATTTTTAGTAAATTTTCTCGTACATTTTCATCTTAATTTTATAGAGTAATATCTTATATAAACAACTTCTGTCGACAACTTTACTGTCCAAAACATAAACTTCAATGCTTTTCTTATAATTTTTGTTTAGTTAGTTATGAAAAATAATGTTTTTACTTTTTACCAAAATTGGACACTTTCTCCTGGATAGACCCATCACTATTAATTTTTTTATGTGTTAACCATGCAAAGAGAATGGGGCTTAAAGGCTTTAAGAGATTTGACTGTTGCTTAAAGCCTGCTGTATTTCCATATTCCTGTTGCACATGCAAGAAAATGAGCAATAAGATAATTTCTGCAACTGTTTATCTCAACTAACACGAAGAAGATAGAAGAAGAGTTTTTAAGAATGTTAGTACAGGAGTAGAGAAAGTCATGTGAGCACAACACATCAGATTTTTAAATTTACTTTTACAGTAAGAATTTGTAAGGTATGCTATATTTCTCTGCTTCTTATACTGTGCTAAAACATGTATTTATGTAATCTGCAGTATTATGTTACAAGTTGTGAATAACAGACCCCTTATTCCATAAAATTAGACATTTTGGTAACTCCAACAGCCTCTCAGTCCACACAGTGTCGAAGTGTGAGGTAAGTAACAGAGTAGACAGATTCATCTTGGCCTCCTCCTTCACTATCAACTCGCTTTGGGATAGCTTTTTCTTTCCGATAATGTGACTGCTCACCCCTAATTTAAGTTGGCAAATGCCACATGCTCCTGTGCTAGGGTGTCATGCCTTGGTTCCCTGCCACGGAATGCAGCCTGGGTTCAATCCCACCCCTGGAGGTGCAGATTTTAAGTCCTGGGTATAGGACCTGTGCCCACTCAGCATCGTGAAGAAATTGAGGAGCTTGCGATAGGTAAGTGGCCCTGGTCATTAAAGCCAACTTTTCGGTTGGGGGTGTCGAGATGCTGACCACATCTCCACATATCGGTTGTATGATCGCCCACCTCTGCCTTGTGTATGTGGGTGTGAGGCTGGCAGTCGAGTTGGCAGGCCTTGGTCCGATATGGACTGTAGTGCCACGGGTTTAAACGCCACATGAGGGTCAATGACATGACCACATGTCATAGAGGGGTTGTAAGGTTGTGCATACATAACGTTTTTTATAACATTTATCAATAATACATACTTTTATTATTTGTTTATGCCAACAAGCTTAATGCTGGTGTGTTTAAACACACAAGCCGTGTGTCGGTAATGTTTAAGAGGTGGAACCAAGAATGACAAACTCAATGCCATAGCCGGGATTTGAACCACGGATCTTCCGCTTATCGAATTTATAAATTCGTACTGGCAAGTTGCCCGTGGTGGCCAACAATGGTGGCAAGTTGGCCCTTACAGAAGTGCGCTTAAAACAGCTTCCGATTCTAAATAATCTCTCATGAAACACTCCTCTGAAGCCAATAAACCAAGAATGGCCATGTAATTTCCTTTACTAAAAGAATCTTGGCTTTCTCAATGACCCCTAAATGGCAATTTCTGGCTCCCCAAATGGCAAACATCCCCTATAATTTGCCTGTTTTTTGACACAGTTTCATTGTGCCTAATTGTTTGCAACCTATGTCCCTCCGAAACAGCATGATGTATGCGGCATTACCTTAAGCATATGAAATTTTTCTGCAGAGTTAATATGGCTCTTGAGATGCCGCGTGCTTCTTGGCCTTCTTTTCAAAATGTTTCACTATATTTACACCAGTTTTGTGCCAAGAATCTTCACCGTTACCGCCAGACATCAAGCAAAGATAACATAAAAGCCTTTGACCTTTTCCTTTGCCGGTTCCACACAACCATTGGTTTTTGTCGTAGCAGCTGTTTTAGAATTTATGCACAAATTTACCGTCCTGCTGCAATAAAGTTAAATCAGCTCATTTCTGCAAATCTTTTACCCTTAACTTTTGTTCTAATGTGAGTGATGAAATACCGTTATCAGGTACATATTGAGATGCATTGAAGTCAGGACTGTTAGGCATAAATGCACAGGACATTGTCCTGGGAGGCACAACACGCACACGTGCACGCACGTATGCGCATATACTTGCGTGCATGCGCAGCACACTTTTAATAGTCACTTCTGATTTTTACTGATACTGATCACTAAAATGACTAACAGCCACAAAAGCACAATGACCATTCTCATAGGAAGAAATTTCCCTTCTTGGTGCTCGTTGCCTAAGCTGGCGCCAAAACACGTGTTTGCTTTTAGACATCATATTAACAGATCATTATACTATTTAGAGCTTTTAAATAATTACTATTTATACAGCAGTATATTGTTAATCAAAATTTCTCTTCATATATCTCAATTCAATTCAAATTAATCCCTATAAATGCTCTTGAAAGGTAACCAATAAGAGTACTTGTCTCTTGGCTCTAAAACATTCCATTATCACAACAGCCAATCACAGTCAAAGGAGACAGAGGCTCAACCGTCTACTGGGCGGAGAAATGTGGCTATATGCAAACATTGTAGTTCACAAATCACTGTCAGATGGCGCGCATTTTTCCCCCATGCCCTAAGCATGGCAAAATACACAGATCAGCGAACATCTACGACAGGCAATGCGGCACCGCATATCAGTAGCGGAGTTGCGTAAATGCTGGAATAGAGACGAAAGATTCCTAGGCGGCAAATACAAATACCTGCTTAATGCGAAAGTTAAACATTCTTTCCCCAAGTTTCTAGGGTAGACACTGTCTACCCTGTCTCCCTTGAGGCTTTGCCCCTGAGTCCACATTAGGTCAAGTTATTGGAATTCCACTGTATAGGTATTTGAAAATTCAAACCAATAACAAAGAGTATCTTCAAAACGGTTAATGCCACAAAGTAATTGTATGACAAATTGTGTGCTTTAAGGGAGTTTTACATTTTGTCTATCTCTTATCAATATCATGTACCAGTTATACAAAAGTAATACAGAATGAGGAGGTGCTGAAAATTCAGGATGTATATTTTATTTGCTATGCAAGTATCTTAAACACATGGTATTTTAATTAAAATCCTTAGAGCTATTTTTAAAATTTTCCATGTAAAAGAGTGGGTACATTTTCCTGAAAATCTTTGTGTCCCATCTTTGGAAGATTGCTGAACTTAAATACCAAGTTTGGTATTAACCTCTTGAGCGATGGCCATTTAAACGTCCGCAAGCCGAGAACTGCTAGCATTTAAATTGTTAAATGCGCTTCGTATATACACAGCTGTATTTTGGGTAAATATTAAGTTATTTTAATGAAACAAAAACTGGTATAAAACTCGTTATTTGCAGTATAAATGTACATCATCAGCAAAGTTGAGTTGTATTTACAAAACGTTGAAATGGCACAATTTTGTTTCACTGTGGTGAAAAGTCAACTTTGCTCTGTCTAACGCATCTAATATACGAGTAAGTTCTCGGAAAGATACAGTAAAGAAACACCCATTGTATGTGTGGCTTATGCGTCAGCATACTGTGTAATAAAGCGCTACTGCATGCGTGGTCTCTTGAGTCATCAGAATAGATCAACATTACAACTTTTGCTTACGCGAGTTTCGTAACTGAGTAGAGTCCATGTCTTTCTTTGTTGAAATACATACGTATTCTTTCCTGCTTGTAGCTGAAGGGAGAAGTGGTATAAAAAGGTATTTTTGCACCAACTGGATATAACCATATACAATTGTTTGGGGATTTGGACAGCTCTCTAAACCCACATAGGACAATGACCGACCTTGACTACCGACTATAAATAACTCGCAGCCTAATTGAACAATACCACGTTGGGAGTTGAAAATCCAAAACCCCTGCACCCCTCAGACTTCAAGGAAAACATTATCCTAAAAGGATACCACCAACAGGAAAGAAGTCCCGCCCATTTCGAAAGTGTTTCGTGTGCCGCAAGAAGGGAATTCGTGAATGTGGAGATGTACGTACCCTTGTGTGTTTATCCCTGTTTTGAGGTAAATCACTGCAGAACGAACATATTAAGGTAAGCCAATAAAGTATATAGACCTTACTAAAATGTTTCATAAAGGGAAAATTATAATAAGTTGAGTTGGATAAGGGATAAATAAGGGTTAAATGCTTAAGCGCACAGGACGCCCATATCGCTCATCCGCCATTTTAAATGGACGTGATTTCACGTCGATATCCCTCAAGAGGTTAACTGACTTTTGTTTTTGAGTTGCGCTGTTTGAATGTGCACACATACACCTTTTTCTAAAAATGCTTTTTATGGATTTGAAAGCCTCAAAACATGTATTTCTGGTGAGATCTTGGTATCCAAATTTTGGGTGGGAGGTAAGCAATAGAGAAGCTTAAAAATCATTGCTAATTTTGTGCTGAACCAACTTCTTTTTCCTGTGTGTATAAGTTCTGCTTCAGAAGCAATAGTCTCGCCAAGAATCCAAGTGGGGGATAAATCAGTTTTCTTTACAACATAACATTCATTTCCTAAATAAACCAGTTTTAAAATGTTCCAAACAACTCCACTACAACTTTAGAACAGCATACAAGCAAGCAGCCAAGGTCAGCAGTCTGAGAGCATTGATTCACTGGTTGTCAGTGCACAACTAGCATACAATGAAGCACTGAACAACAGTGTAGTATGGATCCAAGAGTGAATTAATCTGAATTGAGAAATGACAGAATAAAGGAACAAGTAAAGTGATTCTCCCCAGTTCATGAACTGCTGCATCTTTCCTGTACACTATGGACTAAGAATAGCAGGGCAGAAAGATGTTAAGGTAGTAGATTCAGACATTTTCTGTTATTTGCATAGTGCTTGATACAGTTCTTGGGGAGACCCTAACAACTTCAGAACATATTGGAGTTTGAACCATTTTAAACACTTTTACTGACTACCGATTTACTGAAAATGACTGTCCAAAATTACTAGTGGTGCAGATGATGTCATTCATGAAATTAAGCATTTTTCATCCTTCAAATTGTATTTGAATGTGCAGGAACTAAGACACTTAATGAACCATTAAGGAACTTCAAGCACCACATGCAACTGAGGAAGGGAGTTGATTGATGGTTTAGTGGTGCCAAGCAACCTCTATCTTGAGTAGTTATAAAAACTGGAGAATGTGTTCTTGCTCAGCTAAAATATTTTATTTATAACTTTGATGTGTGGTAGAGAGAAAATTTCAAGCACCTCTCAAGATAGAGAACTAAATGACTGGTTACCCCAATAACACTTTAAAATCTCCCAATTTTTTATTTTTTCTGAGAGCACTATGAATTTTCCATCAGTAAGATGATAGGATTTAGAAAGTTTGAGGCAAAATATATTTACTTAAAACTAAGGTTGCTATGTTTTATATTTTGGTTATCTGCACATTATATGTGAACAATAAACTACAGATAAACTACTGCCTAGTCTTAAGGAGTAGCAGTGCTCAATACCAGTAACAGTAATGTTGTGAATTTTTTTCTATATTTCTCAAAACACAAAGTTTTATGCAAGTGAAACTCTTCATATGAACACCAGATTAACTAGTTCATCTGGGTTTTGCTGACACATCTTGTACATCAATATTAAAGCCCATTCTAAATTACTGGTGCCTTTCTAGAGAAGCATATAGTGTACTACACCCAGTTTTGTTTGCAGGTTTTTTGGAGATGACAGTGTGTTTGATAATGGAACGAACTATAAATATGACAGATGCTTCTGCAGGAAAAATCATATTAGTGGACCATCTGGAGTATCAGCCTGCACTGAAGACTGTGTTCCAAGTGGTGTACGAGGAATTTCAAAATGTCGTTTTGGAGCACCCGCATTTGTTTCATTTCCTCATTTCTACCTAGCAGACCCTTATTATGTGAACAACATTGAAGGCATGAGGCCTAACAAAAGCTTGCATGAATTTTATCTGCATCTTGAACAGGTATGTATTGGATTCATTGTTAAACTCTAATATAAACTGAATTGTGAAATTCATTTGCGTATGATTTAACATCAACTTGGAAAAATTTAACATTAAATATTTTAAAGAGAGCATATGAATAATATTGCAGTTGTTTTTTTTCTTAAGCTATGAACGTATATTAAAGCAATCTTCTATGCAAAATTGCTATCCTTCATGGTTTCCAAACCTACTTAGGAATATGTTTTTGATTTCAAATGGTGAATTATCTTCCATCTTTGAATAAAGCAATAGCTCTCATACAAAGAATTATCCCGACAAACCTTAATCTAATTTTCTGAAACCCAATGCACGAATAAATATCAAATAGCAAGCAGAGATGCTAATAATTATTGTTTCATAAGAAAGATTGTGGCTTGAAAGTTGTAAGGATTTATGCTTCTATAGCACTGTGTTCATACTAAGCTGAGGCCACACTCCTTGTGCAATTTTTCCTCCTGATTAAAATAAAGGTAGACGAAGAGACTGTTGATGAAATGTCCACATTCATACTGCCTGTTGACCAAAAAATGTACACAAATTGTTGTGGTGTATTGCTGTTCAGAAATGTCATGAAGCATGCCAAATCATAATTTAAATAATTTGATTACCTTCATCCATATTCTTTATTAAATTATCCAATGATGTACAAGGTGTTTAAGGTAAATCTTCCTCTTCACTCTATATAACTGTTTTTACCTTCTTTACCACTTATGGTAGGTGGAGGAAATGTATTCCAACCAAAAACGATAGAGATTTCTCCAGAAATATATGTTCTTAGGTCCCCTGAATCCAAAAAAGAAATACTTAAGAGAAAGGGGGAGAGGAAAAGATGAGTAGGAGTGGGGAAGAAGAGTGGAGAGTAGGGAGGGGGAAAGGAATCAGGAAGATGGGAGAAGAAAGGAAGCAAGAAGATGGGAGAAGAAAGGAAGCAGGAGGACGGGAGAACAAAGGAAGCAGGAAGATGGGAGAAGAAAGGAAGCCGGAAGATGGGAGAAGAAAGGAATAGTAGAGAGAGGGAGAGAGAGAGAGAGAAAGGGAGAGGGGGAAGGAGAAAGGTGGGGGGAGAAGAGAGAGGGGGAGAGATGAGAAAGGAGGAGCTGAAAGATGAAGGGAGAGAGGGGTTGAATCAGACTTAAACAAATTCAGTGCCATGACCAGGATTTTTGGCTCTCCAGGGCAATGTTCTTACAGCTCAAGCTACCACAGCAAGATGCTCATATGTGCATTGAACCTTCTTATCTGATTCAAGTATTCCAATAAACCTTAAAGGCTATCAAGGTATGATACCTCAAAGCTGACTGGCAATTATTATTTATTTATGCCAACAAACTTACTGTTGGTGTTTTTAAACACACAAGCCGTGTGTGGGCAAAGTTTGAGAGGTAGAACTGGAACTTAAAAAGTCAATCCCATAGCTGGGATTTGAACCACAGACCTTCCGCTTACCGGGCAGCTGCTCTACCATTGAGCTACTATGACAAACTGCCAGAATGGCATTAAATTCTCAAACCAGTTCGTATTTCTCCTGGTAAACCACAAAGGCAGTCTCACATCAGAGACAAATTACCCCAATGGTGACTTACTATTGTAAGTACTTTATATCCCAGGATTAAAAAACCTTCAGATAGTAATTATTATTTATCTATGCCAACAAACTTACTGTTGGTGTTTTTAAACACACAAGCCATGTGTGGGCAAAGTTTGAGAGGTAGAACTGGAACTTAAAAATTCAATGCCACAACTGGGATTTGAACCACAGAACTTCCGCTTACCGGGCGGCTGCTCTACCACTGAGCTATTGTAACAAATTGCCAGAATGGCATTAAATTCTCAAACCAGTTCGTATTTCTCCTGGTAAACCACAAAGGCAGTCTCACATCAGAGACAAATTACCCCAATGGTGACTTACTATTGTAAGTACTTTATATCCCAGGATTAAATAACCTTCAGATGGTAATTATTATTTATTTATGCCAACAAACTTACTGTTGGTGTTTTTAAACACACAAGCCGTGTGTGGGCAAAGTTTGAGAGGTAGAACTGGAACTTAAAAATTCAATGCCACAACTGGGATTTGAACCACAGACCTTCCACTTACCAGGCGGCTGCTCTACCACTGAGCTATTGTGACAAACTGCCAGAATGGCATTAAATTCTCAAACCTGTTCGTATTTCTCCTGGTAAACCACAAAGGCAGTCTTACATCAGAGACAACTTACCAAACAAATTTTTAAACACACAGCTTGTACTTACAATAGTAAGTCACCATTGGGGTAATTTGTCTCTGATGTGAGACTGCCTTTGTGGTTTACCAGGAGAAATACGAACTGGTTTGAGAATTTAATGCCATTTTGGCAGTTTGTCACAATAGCTCAGTGGTAGAGCAGCCACCCGGTAAGCGGAAGGTCTGTGGTTCAAATCCCAGTTGTGGCATTGAATTTTTAAGTTCCAGTTCTACCTCTCAAACTTTGCCCACACACAGCTTGTGTGTTTAAGAACACCAACAGTAAGTTTGTTGGCATAAATAAATAATTACCATCTCAAGGTCATTTAATCCTGGGATATAAAGTACTTACAATAGTAAGTCACCATTGGAGTAATTTGTCTCTGATGAGAGACTGCCTTTGTGGTTTACCAGGAGAAATACGAACTGGTTTGAGAATTTAATGCCATTCTGGCAGTTTGTCACAATAGCTCAGTGGTAGAGCAGCCGCCCGGTAAGCGGAAGGTCTGTGGTTCAAATCCCAGTTGTGGCATTGAATTTTTAAGTTCCAGTTCTACCTCTCAAACTTTGCCCACACACAGCTTGTGTGTTTAAGAACGCCAACAGTAAGTTTGTTGGCATAAATAAATAATTACCATCTGAAGGTCATTTAATCCTGGGATATGAAGTACTTACAATAGTAAGTCACCATTGGGGTAATTTGTCTCTGATGTGAGACTGCCTTTGTGGTTTACCAGGAGAAATACGAACTGGTTTGAGAATTTAATGCCATTCTGGCAGTTTGTCACAATAGCTCAGTGGTAGAGCAGTCGCCCGGTAAGCGGAAGGTCTGTGGTTCAAATCCCAGTTGTGGCACTGAATTTTTAAGTTCCAGTTCTACCTCTCTGACTGGCAATGTTGCAAGGGATTATTTCCACACTTTATAGTCATCCTCTCTAAGGGTTAATTTTTATCTGATAGTTTTCTCATAATAGCAATATGCAGGTATTGAATCAGACAAAATTTCAGTGCCACAACTGCAATTTGAACCATGGATATTCAGTTCTCTGTGCTGATGCTCGTACTGTTTGAGCTTCCACTCAGTCCTAGCAATGAATTTTTCCAATTTGTCACATGTGCTTAAACATTCAAATACAAATGCACCGTTCTGGTACACACTTAAAACAACACTAAGTAATGTTTTGTTGTTTTTTTTCTGCCACTAGATGTCGTGAATATGACACTTAAATGCCTTCCTAGTATGACCATAATCTCAGACTAAAGGCTCTTTGAAGTGGGGGGGGGGGGTGGGGGGGGAGGAAAGAACACAGATTAAGGTAGGAAACTGCATAACCATGTAAGGGATTGCCATTCCTCAGAAATTAAGCATGGTCTAACCTGCTGTTATAGGCTTTTTATTGATTTTGTGAATGTTCCAGGTTAAATTGTTTACTTTCATGTGCGTTCCCTATTACTTCTTGTCCTATGCAAATAAACTGAAATGTGATAAAGGCCCCGATTCGATAGCTCTATTAGTGCCATGTGCATATCATATACTTGCATGACTGACAGATGCTTTGGGCCACTATTTTGAAATTGCTTAATTGGACAGGAAACAAAATATAAATTATAAAATTGGTTAAAGGAGACAGCATTAACCCATTGGGCCTGAAATTTTTTGACCTTGATGTGTCACTTTAGGCTTTTGAGAGATATAAAATGGAAACAGTTATTTTATTTGCAATACAATTAACCAACTCTTATAAACCTTTTGTACTAAAATTTCTATGTGTTCTTTACACATATTACATTTTAAGTACTTTAATAGTCCAAATTTACATGCTTCTTCACTGCTAGCAACTTCTTCTTCATCATCACTCTTAGAACTGGGTTCACTATATTCAAAGTTAAAATCTTCATAGCTGCTCTCAGTACTTTCTACTGTTTTTGTAATTTCGTCTGTCAAACCTTTCAATGTCAAGCCGTCTTTGCTTGGCATTGGATAGTACACACGTTTGTAGTGTGAACACTATCGGAAGTTTTTTTGTATCTTTATCTCTTTGAAGTGCTAGTGTTACCAAAAATGGAACTGTTCTGAGGTCCAGCCTGCATCCATTAGCTCGGACCATTAAACCATTTCGTCTCCCAGGCCCAATGGGTTAATAACCTGGTTTACCTCAAGCATGTTATGCTTGTCAATAGTGCATTTTGCATAGCAAATTGGTTCTGCAGAGGGGACTTATTTCAATAGTGTCAAGGGTATACTTTGGTTTATATTCTTTTAAAAGGTGCTGTTTGCTTTGTGATGGGAATAAGACGGAAGAAAGTGTAGAAGGTATAGTGTATAATTAAAGATTTCATTTTTTTTTCAGGTTACAGGTATTCCCTTAGAAGTGGCTGCTCGAATGCAGATTAATGTTCGTTTAATGTCCTACAACCATTCAAAGTAAGTTTAATAACTTTCCAGCTCAAGAGAGGGGATGTATTTACTATTTACATTTATTTAATTTATGTAATTCAAAATGGCATATGATTACAAATTATTCACCTAGAAAAAGTGATAAAGAAGCCAATAGAATTAAGTTCTAAATCTTAGATGCAGTATCATTCTGAAAAGTGTCTTCTGAGGCTTAGACAGTTAATTAGATTTTCCACATCTATAATGTGATTGTGATTGCACGGGCTACATGAAGGGCATAGTTAAGCTAGATACTGCAGATCACAGGTGGGTAGTCATGTTCCATTGTCATAAAATGTGCAACTGATTGTCATAGTGATCAATCAGGAATATTGGTGAGCTTGTCTTTCCATTAGCTGTTAACAATTCTTCCCACAATAGTGGTTAGCGGTGACACCATGGATGACAGTGTGTGTGTTATGGTGTGCTTTCTTCGCAGTCCATAGGATTTCAGTATCTCTCTTTGCAAGTTCATCTATTCTCTTGCTCCTTTGCCACAGTGTGAGGGGACCCATTGCAAAGCAACCTTCTTCCATGTAGCATATGATTGGAAGAATTTACAAAATACACAAACTCCAATGCAGTTCTCTTATACTTTTGAAGAATCATCAATAAACATGTGTAATGGTGTTGTTTCAGGATATCTTGTTTTAAAGAGTTTCACATTCTGTAGAAAGAAAGATAAGTAGAGAGTACCAGCCATACTATGTGCTAGTTTGAGCTCTCATATAATTAGTGTTATCTGTGAGCCGTTTATGGGCCATAGGAACCTCTTGGGATATGAGCCTTTCCACATTCTAAGAAATGGAAAAAAATGTTTTCCAGACCTATGCACACTGGCCAGGCAAAACAGCTTTTGAATAGGTTGTTAATTTTAGTTTCGAAATACATGTTCACGTAAAATGTCGCTTGTTGCATATTCTTGGAATGTTAACAGTTCTTACAACCTCTATGTATAAAGAACAAAATTAAATGTTGTTATCCTTGAAGTGTCAGATTGAAATAAAGGGCAATTTATGTTCCTTGAGAAGAGTCCTCTAGTTTGGTAGTTCAAGCTGAAAAGATTTTATCAATGTTGAAAACATTTGTAAGAATTTAATAGAATGCAAATGAATTTTATTCCAGAAAAACAATATAAATTAAATGAAAGCGTCTTATACCTATGTTGACCATTAATAATGATGATGTGAAATTAAAGATTAGCGTTAAGTAATTTTATAAAGCACATGTTAAAAATATGATGCTCTTGTGTGCTTTGTTGAGCTAGAATCTTGCTTTTAGCTGAATTGTTACTGTCAGTTAACAGTCATATGACATCATTTGGAATAGTCTTGAGGACCTCTGTGATGCATTGCTTGATTTTGGATTCTTTTTGGTTTACTAATATTGTAAATATTGAGCTATAGGTTGACCTACATGTGAAGATGGAAGCAAAGTATTCATAAATATGTCTTGTATAATACAGAGTAACCAAAGCAAGTGTGTCCCATACTCAACTTCTAATGCTCAAGTTTGCCCGGATCAGGTAGAGAAGACGATATGTTGGGTAACTCTTAAGTTCTAGGGACCCAAGGGCCATTTGAGCATATTTCAACATTTCACTCATTCACCATCCGATATGATCTACCTGATATGAATCATCAAATCAAACAGTAAATGTAACATGCTGATGGCTAAATGGTCCTTCAAGACCCCTTCCAAAAAAGAGATGTTCTGTTAACATTTGTCCTTTTTTTGGTTGCATTTATGTGCCACATCTGTCATTGGCAACTTTTGTCTTTGGAACAAGTGCTCATCAATAATGACATTCACTTGCTTTACTGTTGTGCTAATCATTGAGTTTGTTAACTTTGAGGCTTTCATTATAAACATTAAATTCGCACGCGCACATGCATCGCACCGCACCGTACTTACTCTCTTGCTCATACTATCATACTCTAGGTAGGATGAGGACTAATCCTGACCACCGAAAAATTCCCATCCTCTTGCTGGTAACCGAACATGGGACCTATGGATTTGGAAGCTAGCATACTAACCATCAGACCACAGAGGCAGTCAAACATTTTATATGAACCTTAAATTATATATTTTGCTTTCATGTTGCTAAAGCATACATACTGTTTGTATTAATTATTACAGATATAAGAAATGAGCTAGCAGTTTTTGATAAGAAGAGTTATGGTATAAAAGTGCTACTTATTTAAATTGTTGTGCTGTTTACAGTATTTTGAGTAGTCAGAACTATGCAGGAGTAAAACGCATTGATTAAAACTACTATACTATTATGGTTTTGTCCCACTCATTCCTTTAAAATTGCCAACACCAAAAAATAATCCCACCTTTCACAAGTAGCCCAAAATAAATGCCAGTATTAATACGCACACATACTGTATGCAAATACATAACATGTACAGAAACTCTGCTGTTCAGGTCATGAGCCCTTTTCATACATACTGAATGTTAGGTTGAACTTAACCTTCAACATCTATTTAGATGTATTCATTTGTAGCCACTTATGTAGAACTTACTTAAAATATTATTTGAATACTGGCAAAATCATGTTTTCATAACTATGTATGTAGAGGAAGTTTCAATTACAGAGCTGTACACATGTATGAACTGCAGTGGTAATGCACCTGTCTCTGGTGCAGAGGACCCAGGTTCGATCCCCGGTACCGGTGTGGGGATTTTTCCCCTGCTGGGAGGTCTGGCACAGGGTGCACTCAGCTTTGTTAGGTCCCCAAGGGACCAAATGAGGAGCTGCTTGATAAAGAAGTAGCGACCCCAGGTCATCAAGGCCACATGACCAGCTGGAAGGGCTTGGGGTGCTGACCACTTCTCACCCTCCAGTTCTGCACACCACTCATGATACCTGTAGTGGGCAGAGGTGGGGGACGCAGCAGCCCAGCAGTAAGCCTTGACCCATGAAAGGCTAGGAGCTGTTATTATTACACATGTATGAACTTATATCCTTCTTTTATCACAATTAAAATATTATATTTAAATTTAATTGTGTAAAGCATTGGAGTATATTTCCTTCAGGTTTCATTAGTGGTGGGTTGAAACTGCTATTTCTCAATACTCGACACTAATTTTTAAGCACTGATACTCATTCTGTAAAAAGCTGTAAAGGTGATAGCTTGATCACTGTATTATGTTCTTATTAAGTTTTCAGTGTATAAATGCATTTAATAAATTTTCTTTTCCTACATAATTTTCAGATGTCATGGCATCATGTTCTGATAGCAACAGGAAACTTGTATATTGCTTTTTCAATAGAAATTCTGTAAACTTCATCGGTGTATGAATGTAACATGCTTCTTTAAATCTATTGTATTGTGTGACTTTCTACTGCTAAAAAATGTTTTTATGCATATTTTACACACTGCTCTGTTATGATTAGCTCTGTCTACTTCAAAATAGTTCCACACTTCACAAATGGTGGTGGTTGAGAGATGTGAAACAGAAGTGCTCAGGAGTTTGGGGGCAAATAAGGGAGAGTTTGCAATAAATGGAGATAATCAAATGAGTGTTGGCCAAATCAAAGGTGGATGGAATAGTGAAAATGGAAGTTTGAGTGGAACGGGTCGAAAAAATGAGAAATCTGCGAATGTGTGTTGTGACCGGAGATCATGTGACGTGCATGAGAGTATAGTGTAACTTCGGTTGTTGATTGAGATCCTCAGGAAAGACCTCGTGGCAGCAAATAAAGAAATAATGAACAAAGAAGTGAAAATAAAAGAATAAGGAATGAAAATGAGAAAACAGTGAGATGCGAGGAGGGAGATGAACAGAAATGGCCAAGGAGAAGTGAAACAGCTCAGTGGGTAAACGTGAATGCAAAGCGTCGGTGCCGGGGTGACAATTTAGCGAGTGCACGGAAAGATGAAGTTCTGTTATCCAATAGATTTCAGGTACTGGAAACGAACCCAGCAGCACAAAACCAAGCCGACACAGAAGAAACGGTGAATTCTGAAGATGGAAGCCAGCAGGAAAGCACACAGAGAAAAACTAAAATTGCGGGTGAACACGTGTTCGAAGAAAATCCAGCCATAATTATAGGGGACTCATTGGTACGTCATACTAGTGAATATGTGGACGAAGACATCACAGTGTATTGTTTCCCAGGAACCAGGCTACAGCATATTGAAAAGAAACTACAGAAAAACAGAGATGACCTGGACAACATAGTTATACATGCGGGCACCAACAACATACACAGCGCAGACACGCCTGATGATATCATGCGAGAAATGTTACATCTGGTGAAAACCACAAAGGAACTCTTTCCACTAGCCAAGATTTATGTTAGTGCTATTTTACGCTGCAGAGATGAAGATGATCGTTTCATAGACGCTATAAACTCAGTGCTTGAATGGTTATGCAGTGAACATGACTGTATGTATGTGGATGGAAATGCATGGATTAGAGACTATAACTTGTGTCGTGATGGATTACATTTGAACAGAAGGGGGGTGAGTAAATTTGGCAGGTTGTTAGGTAGGGTTGTAAGTTATCTCATGCAAAAAAACCAAGTTGTGTAGTGAGCGGTGTAGATCATAGTGGAGTCTATGGTTATCTGGCAAACATGGAAGGTAAGGCAATCACTACAGAGCCCCAAAAGGCTTATACTCAGCTTGATACCACTAGTAGGAAAAGGGGAAGGGAAGAAAAAAAGCAGACAATGGCATGCAAAACATTTCAGACAGGTAGGAAAAATGGTTTAAAAATCGGCCACTTAAATGTTCAAAGCTTAAGTAACAAAGTAACTGAATTAGAGGTACTAATGACATCGGAGGCAATGAATGTACAGGTACTATGTCTCACTGAACACTGGCTCAGTGGGCAGAATGTAAATTGTGCAAATATAGCTAAATTTAAACTATCATCAGTATTTCTTAGGGACATATATGTGCATGGAGGATCAGGGATATTTGTTCATGTAGAAATAGAAGCGAAAGATGTAAAAGAATTGCAGTATTTAAGTGTAGAAAAACATTTCGAGCTCTCAGTAACTAAACTAACAAAAACAGTAACATCATGCATATACAGGACACCTTATAGTGACTTTAATATATTCATAAAAAAATTAGATGAGCTACTGCAGAAGTTAACAAACAAGTATAAAAATATTGTGGTATGTGGGGATTGGAATGTTAGCTTATTGCAGCATGGAAATAGAACATTTATTCAGGGTTTTTAACATAATTAATACAGTACAGGTTCCCACCAGAATATAAAAAAACTCGGTCACTTATTGATGTGTTAGCTACAAATATGAACTAGGATCAGCCGGCACATGTAATGGAAATGGGTATCTTGGATCACAAGGCACAAATTCTAAAAGTATTGAGTCAGTCATTGAACAAAAGTAGAATAAAAATCCGCAAAAGACATTTTAATGAAGAAAACCAAAAGCAATTTAAATACCTATTAAACAAAGAAAGTTGGCATGTCGTTTATGAAGAAAAGGATGTACATGCTAAATTTGATAAGCTAATAGAAACAGTCCATCACAATTTTAATATAGCATTTCCACTGAAACAGGTTAGTATAAAGAACAAAAACCAAAAATGGTGGGTGACTAAAGGTATAAAAGTGTCCTCAGAGAGAGTCAAGTTCCTATCAATGTTGGAAAAAAGAGGAAAGGTGTCAAGGGAAAATTTAAGTTATATAAATAAGTATAAAAAAGTATACAGGAAAGTTATCAGGGATGCGAAAAAACTGGAAAATGATAAATATATTCAAAGAGGAAAAACCAAAGTAAGGCAATCTGGGAAGTAATAAATAAGGAAACCGGGAAAAGAAATTTGTGCATAAACCAATTTGAATTTATGCATGAAGGTCAAAAAATCAAAGATCCAGTTAAAATAGCTGAATTGTCTAATACATATTTTGTTGAGGGTCAAAATAAACTAGTAAGAGATAAATATGACACGGGCTAATAAAACAAGAGAAAACAGTAAGGTTAAGAGATGCATGAATTTAGTATTCATTAAACCTATAAATGAGCAGGAACTGATAAGGACAGCAAAAGGGCTGAAAAGCAAGCTCTCAGCAGGTCTAGATATAGATAAGATTCCTGATCTAGTAGTCAAGTGTTTCGTAGAGGAAATAGCAAAACTATTATTGAATATTTATAACACCTCTTTTGAGACAGGAGTTTTCCCAGATAAATTAAAAACAGCTAAAGTTAGGCCCCTTCATAAAAAGGGATCCCAAGATGTGTTAAATAATTACAGACCAATTTCTATGCTATCAGCATTCTCCAAGATTTTGGAGAAGCTAATGTTCGATAGAATTAGTAATTTTTCAGAGAACAATAAAATTCTCAGATACACAACATGGTTTTAGGCGAGAAAAATCTACTGAATCTGCAGTTTGTTCCCTAGTTGAAAAAATTATTGCTGCTATTGAAAAGAAAAGGAAATCAATAGGTTTGTTCCTTGATCTAACGTTGGCATATGATGTAATTGATCATCAAGAAAGTTAGAGGCGTATGGTATTAGAGGAATAGCCAATGCATGGTTTAAATCTTACCTATCGAATCGATCACAAGTAGTAGAAATTAGCAACCTAAATAAAGAACATCTCAGTATAGAAAGATATCAATCTACGCAAAGGAAGGTAGGACAGGGGGTACCACAGGGATCTATATTGGGGTCACTGCTTTTCTTACTTTATGTAAATGATCTCCCATTATGTGTCCAGGAGTCTGAAGTGGTGTTATTTGCTGATGATACAAACCTGCTGCTAAAAGCAAATAATGACAGAGATCTTCAGGAGAAAGTAAATGGGGATATAAGGAAATTGACAAACTGGTTTGAGGTAAATTGACTACTATTAAACATAAGAAACTGTTGCTATGAACTTTCATTCGAGTCATCATAGAAATGTGGTAAAACCACAAATAAAACTAGACAATGAAATCATAAAATATGAAGATCAAACTAAATTTCTGGGGATAATTATTACAGAAGATCTTAAATGGGGGACACATACATATGTTAACCAAGAAACTAAGTATGGGATGTTACATATTGAGTACATTGAAAAGGGTAACAAGTTCTTAGAAGTGCTTACTTTGCATACATTCATAGTCATATAAGGTATGGAGTAATGTTCTGTGGGGCATCAACAGAATCTGAAAAAGTTTTTCGGTTGCAAAAGCTGGCCATAAGAATAATGACCGGCGAATCAAGTAGATCTCCATGCAGGGAACTGTTCAAAAGGTTCAGGATTATGCCTGCAGCAAGTATGTATATATTAGGAGTTATCCATATCATCAGACGAATAAGGCATCAGCTACCAGATAACCAAGAGATTATCATAGTACAAGGCAGAAAGAAAATCTACATGTGCAATATTGCAGAACGAGTCTATAGGGAGCACGAAATAAGAAGGCACATGAGTAGCTCCAATCCCTATTCAGCTATGGAGCGCTGTTGCCGGCTCATATCGCTATGCGAAAGAAAGAGAGGGGAGATATGCACGTGAGCGTTACCGGTAGACAGCAGCGAGGACGGTGAAGGATTGCAAGGTGCACATTAAAACCTGTCATAACAATTTCAATCTTTTTAAAATGAAACAATAGGCTCTAATCGTGTAATTTGCTTCAAATATAAGTTCCTCATCTAAGCAGATAATTTTCATTGGCAATCTAATAGTTCAACGGAGTTCATATCTTTCAATAAATAGGTGATAAAACATTACAATGTTGAGTTTTTAAATTTGTTATTATATCCGATTCTCTAGGAACGTTTTCGTGTAAATATTTTTATTATCGGAGTGAAAATGAGAGTTACATGACGATTTAAATAAATCTAAACGGATGTCGTAGTTGCGCAATTTGAGGCATTGTCTGATAGGTATTTCTCATATTTTCTCAATTTTTCTAAGTGTCTATACAGAGTTTCTGCACATATGTTAATCAGCTTCTATATTAAGTATTGTAAGTGAAAATCTACATAATTAAGCAGCAAATGCCTAAGCACAATTTCAAGCCACCTTTTACGAGTAATATTCCAATGTGGCCTTCTCGGTTGTGTATTTTAGACATTTCAGCACTTAAAATGTTCCTTACGATGCAATTTGTAAGATAACAGACTGAAGCTCCAGAAATAGTTTCCCCAATATCTGCCAACCAGAATTTGCAATACGGTTATTAATATAAGGTAAGTATGTTAGGCTAATATCGCATCAAAGTTTATATTATATTACATATAGCAAAAGCGGAAACTCGCCATTGAACAAAATATTTTTTTAAACCAGCTGTGTGAAGACTATTTTTAGCAAACTTATTTTATAGCTCAGTAAGAAACATCAATATGCAGTGTTGATTAAAAATTGTGAACATTGTATCGCAAAGAGAATTTGCCATAAAATAGCTTACATTTTTTGTTTAAAACACGTAATCTAGGAATGACTTAACATACCGTATTTTATCGCATAAGACCCCCCCCCCCTCGCATATTTCCCTCCCCTGTGATTTTTCATCACTAAAAAATATTTACATATTAAACATCGCATAATTCCCTCTCCTGGTTCGTTCTTATTGGAGCAGCCTTCAAATGACTTGATAATGGACAACAATCGACGCAGCGCTTGCCACAAAAATACTCGTATAGCCATTGTCATAACGTATCGTAAAATTGAAATGTGAAGTTACACACGTGTTTGCTCCTAAGTCAATTTCTTACAAGTCGTCATATTGTTAAAAAGAGGTTTTTTTAAAAAAAATGGTATTTCTGGTGCCATTAATGGCTCTGACGACATATTGTGGAATAGTGAAAATGAAGATGTGTTATATGAGCCAGATATAAATGTAAATAGTGATGATAGTGGTACAGTTTTTATTATATGTCTTTACACATCAGCAGGAAAAGATTCTTTACATAGCATACCGGAGATAATGTTCTTACTGAATGATGTAATAGTTTGATATCGGACGCGGTTATCTACAGGGTCGAGGTCACAGAATGGAATGCATAAATCAACGTTCCTTTATCACAACATATTTATTCGTTAATTTACACTTTTTGCACCAAATTAATTAATTAACAACTTTCAAAATTCGATAGAATCTACACTGGTTAAAAGTTTGGGTGAAAGTTACATGTTCACACGCTATCAAAAAATATACGTCCTTTCATTTTGAGCACACAGACGCTAATGAATAAAGAGTCCCTGGCATCGGTATGACGCAACACCGCCATTCTTATGTATTCATCCGCGCAACAGTTCTCATTGGTTGAACTCAAAGTGACGAGAAAACATTGGCTATCTTGAATATTAAAAAAAATAAGTCCCTGATACACCCAAATTAAAAGAATTAGAAATTTACACACTCTTACAAAAATATTTACATGAACGACCCTCCATTGGTCAATATTCTGTCTCAATAGTGACGAAAGTGAGACCACAGAGTAGTCAGAGAAAAGAAACAATGAAACAATACATTGTAGACCCAATGAAACCGTGGTATGTATCCAGTTCATTCACAGATTGCTGTACACCTAAATAACTTTTACATAATACTACATGGTTTCCCTTCCTTTCTGAATTCCTAGAAGCACCACTCGCATAATTCCCTCCCCAGTGTTTTCAAGCAAATTATTCCAGAAAAGTGGGGGAGGTGGGGGCGATTACGCGATAAAATACGGTATATGCACCAAGATTTGAAGCCCTCTTCTTTATACAGATTCAGCAGTACATCTTTCTGAAAGTCGTCCAGATTCAAATCCGTTTTTCTGTCTTAAGGTGTTTTCAGGGGGATATAAACAAGGGCTGCCCGGATTCAGAAGAGGTTATTTTACCTTGTTGCACTACGCACGACAATGAATGTTCACTTACATTGCATGCTTTAGCTGTTAGCGCCCGGCTCTATTTAAATACAATGTTCGCACTCACTTCTACTGAGGACAATTCTTTTTAAAAAGTGTAAACACTGAAAATAATAGCCCGCGCATCTGAATGCAATACTTTTCCTTTCGATTTACTCGTCTGTAAGCCGCTTGTACCAGATTTTGATAATGCCATATTTCTTAGCAACAAAACGAGCTATAGTAGTTATAAGACACAGGTAATACTGTAACACTATGTCAGACATGTAACACACATAAGAATAAACTAAATTCTTTTTCCTTTCCTAGAGAGATCTCACTCCTTGATAAGAAAGATATTTGAGACGATAAATAAATAATCATGATGCAAAGCAAGTGTCGTTTGCTTTCGCTGAGTGCAGCGTTTCTTCAATCACTCATATCTTGGGCTACAGGCCACCTAAAATTTTGCCTCTTGGACAGTCAGATTCAACATTTCTAGCTCTTTGCAATGGAATTTTTTGTAATAATGAGCCGTTGCTAGATTTGATGAGTGCAAAGAGAAAAGTGAAAAGCAAATATTGCGCTAGACAGCACGTTGCCGAACTAGGCAACGTCGCCTCTCTAGGATTGGCTACTTGCTCTCACACACCTTCTTCTAGCTCCGCCTCATGTGCATTCTTATTCTGTACGGCCTATAGCCAAAAACAGTGTAAATCATAATGGAATAAAACTGTACAATAGGCTGCCACTTAATATAAAAAACATTGAAAATGTAAATTTGTTTAAGAGAAAAATCTGATGTGTTGCACTCACATGACGTTCTCTATTCTTGTACTAACCATTCTTACAAACTCTTATTCCTATATCTTCATGTTAAGATTAACATTTGTAGAATTATCTTATTGCTATTTCCATGTAGGTGCAAGGGGAATGTTAGAATACAGTAGGCTTTGTGCGATAGTCAAATCTTTTAAAGCTTTGAGATCCCGTTCTCTTTGCACGCTTAACATATAAAAAATGAACAACGATGTTCCATTGCACGAAAGTTCTAAGTTTTCCGAAACTGACACACATAACAAGAAATATCTCTGAAATGGTTCACTCTACAAAAACATTTATCGAGACATAAATTGTGTATTTTAGCAAGATCTACATTTCTTGTATTGTAAGATTTTGTCTCTTACGGTTTACAAGTTATTCAAAACTCATCCAGACTAAACAGAATTACATAGGCTATAGCCAGAAAATTCAAAATATAAATTTCATTTGTCATAAAAATATCTCAAACATATGGCATTTTAATCAAAATCGTTAAGAGCCATTTTCAAGAAAATAAAAATTTTCGAAAAATTTTCCATGTAAAGGGTAGTTTAGGGTGGGACTAGTTTCTTTAAAATCTTTGTGTCGCATCCTTGAAAGACATTAAACTTAAATACCAACTTTGGTTTTTGACTGACTTTTCGTTTTTTAGTTAGGCTGTCCATAGACTGACAGACACACAGACTGACACACACATGGACCTTTTTCCAAAAATGCTTATTTTGGATTCAGGGGTCCTCAAAACATATATTTCCGATGAAATCTTGATATCGAATTTTTGGATGAAATACAGTACGTCCTCTACTTCCCAGTAGAGTAAGTAAAAACTCAAATTGTACCTATTAGAGAATGCATTTTATTCGGTTATGGAATATGTAAATAGATAACTTTATGAAGTCTGACAAATTAAGGCTGTATGGGCATGTGTGTATATGTGGTGACCTTAAATGCTGTGTTTGTGCATGCGTGCAACCTTTTATTTTATTGTTAAGAACAAATATTTTCATGCCTGCATTACCTCACGTCTGAAGTTCTGCTTTGTTGCTCCTGGAGTGAGAGATTTTGATCACTGGAGTAGGTAAATGCAATGACTGTGTGAATCCACAAGCCAGGCTATTGCAGAAATGTGACTTGGTGCGTCAGCTAAATCAGCTTTATTCACAGTTTCACAACTCTTTAATGCTGCATGTTATATGGGTACCTCCACTCCTCCCTTATTGTTTTACACGTTTTTGTTTAGACAAGAGTCTATGGAAGTTGTGTTCATTTACTCACAGGAAAGCAGTCAAGGTCTAGCAGGAACTGTAGTCCAGCAACTTTTTGTGGACATGTATGAGGCAGTAACATGAAGTCTCGAGTCCTTTCATTCCTTATCTAGCAAAAAGTTAAACACAACTACTTTCAATAATGCAAAACTTAAAAATTTAAAAGCACCGAAGGTTTATCTCAGAGTAATAGATATATTTTGATACTGCCGAGTATCGTGGTCCTATCCCTAGTTTTCACATAAATGGGTTGAATTGGAGCATTCATCATATGTAGCAAGGTGCACGGCAGGAATGGGAAGAAGTAAGGAGGGTGATATTCAGAATTGATGTTCTTCTGCTCATATGTCCTTGACCTTCTTCATATGTTGAAGGACAGTAAGTTCTTTTGTTAGTTCTTAGTGGGTGGTTATGCCAGTTCAACAAGTAACAACACATTTATGTTCCTATTTGAATTATTGTTGACTACAACTGTGTTGTGCTGCTTCATATATAATTAATTGCTTATTAACTTTATTAACTACTCAATAAATTGCATTGTGCATATTTAGAATTTGGTTACACCACTAGTGCCCTCTAGTAAACAGCAATAAATGCGTGTGAACATTTAGTGATGGACAATGTGAACTGTAAAGTCAGCTCTGTAATATAAATTATCTTTGAGTAATTTTGTCCTATACGGCTGCAGCATGTTTCCAATTTTTTGTGAGTTTTTGTTTATAGTTCATTTTATGAAGTGAAAAATGTGAACTGATCTGATAGCATAGGAAATGGTGATCTTTGCTTTGCTACTGTTTATCTGTGGTATCAGCAAGAACTTCAGCATTTGTGACAGAAAGCAGCAGTAGTACCAGGTCGTAAAGGATCCTTGAAACAGAATTCCCATTTGTTTTACAAGTAATTTTTGTGAATTTACTGCACTGAATATTTTATACATCCTAAACTTCATGTTATTGCAAAATTATTATGCCTTGCTGATTCAGGGAAAGTTTTATGAATTTCAGTTTCAAAAAGTTGGCAAGAGTGAAAATAAATTTATTGTTTTGTTATCAAGCCAGAAGTTTAATATAATGAACTTTTTGCAGGTTGTTCAAAGACATGCCAACAGTATTCATACCCACACTTTGGTTTACGCAAAGTGCAAAGCTAAGTGATGATTTAGCAGGCATGCTGAAACTTCTGGTCAATCTGCCTGTAATTGGCATGGCTACATTTTTTGGCCTTGCTGGTATTGGTGCTCTACTCTTAATAACTGGTACTGTAATCACCATAAGAAATGGCTGGAAAGGTGATGAAGGTGACAAACTCATAGTATCAGATACTTTCAGCACATCCACTCCTTCCAACTCCTTAAAAACTGAAGGTACTTCAAAAGAAGGTATAAATGGATTGGCTGAGTAAAAAAAGGTGAGTGTCTTGGAAATATAGGAAAATGAAAATGTATACCTCTGTAGGACAACATTGGCTTTTTGCTCTGGATGTTACTCTTAAATTGTTGAAACTTAAGCTGAAGTTGAACTATTTTGCTGTTAATTACTTTGCTCAATCAGCGAACAGATGGTGTTGATTCACCTCTGCCAATCTTGTTTATTCTATGCTGAATGCTATTTATGCAATTTGAGACTACATGCTTCCATAATGTGTCTTGTTTACATTTAGACTGCACTGCACAAGCTGGGTTTGTCCTGCCCTACATTCACAGAAAGTCAAATACAGCTATATATACAGGGTGTTACGGGTATGAGTGTGCAGATTTCGCATGCTGGGAGATCCAAATATGACTGATAATAAAGTCCAATAACAACTCCATCTGCCTTGATAGATAAAGGAGATAATCGAACATTATTGAATACATTAGCTGCACAGTCTGACAACACAGGCCGAAAGTTTTGCTTTGGTTTGCGGCCAGGCAAACCAAAACGGTGAAGGTCTAAACTAGGCTAGCTCTTGAAATCTGGTTTACCACGTGCCTGTGTGTTTCTTGTCAGCTAATGCCAGTAATGAGGGATGGGGTGTGGTTTGCTTTTAAGCTATTCAATTGTATTCACGAGAACTAAACTAAAAGCTGCGTAAGAGGCTATGCATAAGATGTAGTCGGATGATCAGAGATGGCAACTTCAAATGTTAAGTATGGAAATACCTCATTCGTGTAATTAAATAACAGCCACATTTTGCTAAACAGGAAAATCTGTTACAAAGAACACAACTTTGGAGCCGGAACAGTCTAAATGGTCTAAGACATGAAGAAGAAGAAGAAGAAGAAGAAGAAGAAGAAGAAGAAGAAGAAGAAGAAGAAGAAGAAGAAGAAGAAGAAGAAGAAGAAGAAGAAGGAGGAGGGGGAGGGGGAGGGGGAGGGGGAGGAGGAGGGAGGAGGAGGAGAAGGAGAAGGAGAAGGAGAACCTACCCTCGTTAGAGCTTTTGTGTTCTGCTCAATCTCTAGGGCTGCTTCAAATACACATGTGCAAGATCATCAAGCATTGCACTTCATGTGTGTTGCAATCGGTTTTGCCCTAAGCAAGAAGCATAACTAAATACTCTTGATTTGTAAAGACTGCCATAGTTCTGAATGCATTTAGCGCACCTGAAGCACTGACAGAACCTGCTGTTGTGCACGGATGTCTTGGGGGTAGTTGTACTGTCAACATTCCCTCACCTTCCACTCTTCTCATGCACTAATGTTGCGGGGTTGTCAAGCATATGCGCACGACTTTATTCCTATAGTCACTAAAATTCAGTCCTTTCATATCATTTTGTGGGTAAACGAATCATTTTAGCAATATATGGTAAAGACATAAATAACGCATCTTTTGTAGCTCTACCTTGCTGTTATAATTGCAGAAGTAAACGATAATGGAGTGGTGACATATTCGCAATCACACTTTTGACCAGTTTTAATTTTTGTTTATGAAAGCATGCACTATAGAGGAAAATGGTACCGGAACTTATGTTTCAGTTTAATGTCAGGAAGTTGCCTTTGAAGTCTGCGCACTCATACCCCTAACACCTTGTATATTCAGTAGAGCTAGCAGACTTATTGGCAACTTAAGGGAGATCAATGACATCTGCATAACACACCTGTAATCTTGGGTACTCTAATGAATAAAATATGTGAAATCCAATCAGTGGGGGCTCATGTAAAACTATCAATGGCTACAATATTTATTTATTTATTCATTCACTCATTAATTGATTGATTCATGAATTGATTGAGTCATTCACTGATTTATTTATTTTGACATAACTTCAAAAATTTCCAACATACAACACAGCAGCTCATTTTGGATGGATTGTGAAATCCCTTTAAAATTTTTGCCACCTGCTACATGCTCTTTCACTGCACTATGTCAGAAGTTATATCTATAAAAAATAAAGTCATTTGTATTTTTGGATGTTTGTCTTGTTGTGCCCTCTCAAAGCCAGCTCAAACATATTTTTCCCCCCTATCTACTGATTGTGTTCAACTATTTAATACTGTTATGATGCTAGTATTACCTAATGCACTAAGATCAAGTGGGCTGTTTATATGCTCATTATTTATAGTGTTTCTTTATGAATGCATTAATATGCCTAAGATCTGTCACTATCTCTCTACTCCATGCGTCATTGTTTCCAAATAATTAACATGAAAAAGAAAAAAGTGCATTCCCAGCATCACACCCATAGATCCATCTGTTTTCATACACTTTTGAATTAATTTTTTTCATATACTCACTTTTTTTACTGCTACCTGTAGCCTTTTGACTTACAAGGAACCTATCAATATGCTCACATTGCAAATGTCTTGGATGTTTTACTGTGTCATCTTTGTACTATAAGAAGCTCCTATTCCAAAAACGAGCTGCTGCTTTCAACCCAGAGTACCTGAAATCGAACCTGGAATATGTCGGGTCAAAGCATTGGGACATCAGTAGCTGGACATCCTTTACATGCACGTCCGCACTGCAAATGCACAGATAACTGTCCCAGCTGTGTCTTGCCCCGGGATGAAAGCAAAGCAGAAGTGACTGCAGTGATTAAAGCACAAGTTTGTTTGACACCATGCACAACAAATAATTGCATCATTTTCTCACCCTTCTTCACATACTCACACTTGTTTGGAGACAGAAATCAGCAGGCACAATGAACTTGTAGGGGCGTTCGTTGTACATATATCTGGTTGCACATCATAAATATTTAACCATGTCCTGGAACCACAGGGATAGCATTTGGTAATGAATAAATCACTGCATTTTTACTTTCTCTACTACATATAGTAAGTAGTAAGTGTGTGTGTCCCTGTGTCTGTGAACAGCGTAACTCAAAAATGAAAAGTCAGTTACCCTTCCACTGTGTTGGCCATTGCATAGATGGCAGGGCATTTAAACCTCTCTGTGCATTGGCTGGAACAGTAACAGTGGGTGCTACTTGCTAGAATCAAGCCTTATTAGACACTGGAGGGAATCTCTGTATGGACTTTGAGTTCAAAGTATGTATGTTCTGCCACTTAAAATACAAAGGCTTGCCTATGCATTTTACTCCGCAAAGAGCAGCAAGCTGGCGTGGGGTCACATGATTGTGGGGATTCATGGATGTACAAAACATGGCTTGTCCTAGTGGGCAGGTGCATGTTTTATGTGATGATGAATTACTGGCCAAATTTGATGCTTTGCCATCTGATATGTCAGATATTGATTACAGTAATCAGGAAGTGAAAGTGAATTTGTTGATAGTGATGCCAGGGAAATAAGTGACAGTGAGAAAAGTGATGAAAATGATCCTCCACAAGATGTGCCACACACAAAGCGAAGACAGGTTGCCACTCCTATGTTTCAATGGCTGAGGGGCACTTATGTTCCACAAAATCATGGTTTTGATAACCAGTTGGTGAATTTGGATGAGAATGTCACAGTTTTTGATGTTCTTAAATTATTTTTTTCTTTCCAAATTATGCAGTTCATTGCTAAAGAAACTAATAGGTATCATTTTCTTTCCAAGAAGCTGCAATCCCTCCTGTTTGCAGTCCTGGTCCGAAACCACACCCGAGGAACTTAACATTTTTCTGAGACTTACAATGCTGATGGCCAGAAACTGTTGTGAGCTAATGCTGGATTTCTGACAATGTCATTAATCATCTTGCTCTCCAGTATTTTTCACTGATGGATGGGGCACTAGAAGTGGCCGGGCATATTTGAAGGTGGTCTTGATCCATTTCCTCTTGCAGATCACATAGAGGACAGAGTGGTGAAGAATGTATCCCAATTCTGTTTAAATGTTTTGCCAGACAATCATGTCCTGTAATCAACCTGAAGGCTGCAACTGCTGTTTTTCGAGGATACTCAGGAATTACTATTTGAATGTTTGGCAGTTCCCATCTTTTATTCTTTGATTTTTCATAGTAATATTTTGCAATAATTTTTTTGAATTCAGAGTTGACTAATCTTTTAGCTGCATCAAATGGTAGATTAACTATAGATTTTTGTACACTGCTAGTACCCTTTTTTGCAAGAAGATCAGCTTTGTCATTACCACTCAGTCCACAGTGAGCTGGTATCCATTGGAAGACCAGGTGTTTTTGAAGTGCTGTTAGATGTGTAAGGATTTTCCAACATTCTATAATAGTTTGGTTTTTTGGTGATAACTTGGAAGTAATTGCTATAATTGCTGCCCTGGAATCTGAGAGAATAACTGCCTGCTGAAAATGTGAAATTCTGTACAAAAGATTTTATAGGGCCATTCGAATTGCTTCAATTTCTCCATTAAAGTTTGTAGTTCCATAACTTAAAGATTTGTAAGAGGAAAAGAGGTGACACGTGACTCCAGCCCCTGCTCCATCCCGGTTTGATATCAATGATCCATCAGTATAAATATGGAGCCATTCGTGTTCTGGAAATCTAGTACGGATTGTCTCTAATGCCAATAATTTTGGAACACTAGTTGGAGTATCACTTTTCTTAACTTCTATCAGGTTTAAATAACATGTGATGTCTAATGTTTGTGTTGGACTGACTTTAGATATGAATTCTAAAGTAAGAACAAATTAGAAACTAAAAACTTCACTTATCTTAGTAATGATGCAAGTTCTTGGTGCAAAGCTGACTAAAGTTTCGAGTTGATTCCAACTCATTCTCAAAGCTATACAAACAAATTTGTTACCAAAGCTACAGATGTTCATTTTAATCACTAATCTCTGAAAACAAAAAACATAGATACTGATGCTCATTTTAATTACCAATCTCTGAAAACAAAAATTTATAAATACAATCTATAGAAGGCATTTCGAAATTCATAACACGGTTCCTGTTTTTTAAAATAAAAATTTTTCCCAAACCGTTAAATCTATAGGTCCACTTAATTGTTTTAATAATTTAACTTCTGGATTAATTTCATGACTAAATGACCAAAAATGATCTGCCACAGCTGATTTCTCTGTTTGTTTATATTTAATATTTCTAAAATGCGCTTTTATTCTGGTTTCTAAATGACGTTTAGTTTTACCAATATAAACCTTATCACAATCCAAACAGCTAAATTGATAAATGTAATTTTTTATAATTTGGTATTTTATCTTTTTTAGAAAAATTTAGTGAATTTTGTATATTAAATTTATTTTGAGGGACCAAATTTATTCCATATTCATTAAAAATCTTTGTAAATTTTTTATTGGCTCATGGATGGTAAGTAAACTTTTTAAAAATACAATTATCTTTTATTTTTCTGAGGGTAGAAACTTCTTTAACAGCTTTTTGATACTTAAATTTTTCTATCTTTTTATGTATAAAATCTGTATTAAAACCATTAATTACTGCAGTGTTAATAATGTGTTTATATTCTGTGCCAAATTCTTCTTTATTAAGAGGTATATTTATGAACCTATAAATTAAACTATTGAAAACAGCAAATTTATGTGCAAAAGGATTAAAACTTTTATTTTTTATGTAATTATCAGTGTGAGCAGATTTTCTATAAATACCAAAATTCAATTTATTGTTATGTCTTTTAATTTTTAAGTCCAGGAACATCCATTATTTTCGGTTTCCAAAGTGAATTGTATAGCTTTATCTTGTAAATTTAAAAGTAATTTATTATTTTTTGTATTTAATAAAGAATATTTAATTTAATATAATAATAAATAAAAAATTTGTGTATCCGATATGTTTTTTGTTTGTTTGTTTGATGGCCAGAAACTACCGATGCAGAATACTGGTCAACAGAACACATCCCCATTATATATACAACAATGTTAAATATAAGAGGAAGAAATAAAAAGATATAAAAATTATTATTTATTTATGCCAACAAACTTACTGTTGGTGTTTTTAAACACACAAGCTGTGTGTGTGCAATATTTGAGAGGTAGAACTGATCTCTCTTTTCCAAATCCATGAAAGTTCTGTAATATATTTACTCAAATAGTTACCTAATATTAGCAACAAAATCCTTTCAAACAATTTGAGTATTTCAGATGTTAAAGCTATAGGTCTATAATTATCAATAATTACTTTTTTAAGTATCGGCCTAATTGTTCCTAATTTCAACATTTCTGGAAACTGTCCTTGTTCTATGGAGAAGTTAATTAGAAAAGAATGGTTTTACAATGACACATTTGCATCTATTTAATAATTGTATCCCATCCACTTCTCTCTTTATTTGGCAAGTTGTTGATTATCTTAATGATTTCATCTTCAGTTACTGGTTTGAGAAAGGAGAAATTACTTGTAGTATTACATTTACATTTACAGAATTCCCCCACTAGCCATCTTTGTGGGTATATTTATGACATAATCATTAAATTTTTGGCTTATAGTAACAGGATCATCAATCTTATCCCCATTTATGTTTAATTTAATATTTTTATGTAAATCAGTGTACCTTCTAGCTTCATTTATTAAACTCCAAGCTGATTTGCTGACATTTTTTGACTTCCCCATCTTCTGTATGCATGCATTCACTTTCACAGCTTTTAAATTCTAGAGATACTCACATCTCACTATTTTATACCTATTTTTATAGTATTCAAGTGATAAACTTTTATACAAAATATACATATTTCATTTTTTTCTTTGTTTCATTGTTATGGTGCTGTATTTATTATTTATGGCACTAGATAGTGATGAGCTTTTGACTCTTTTGTTATCTCAGGTCGTGGTACTGGATGGAATGAACATACACTCGGGGTTAACTTTAGTGAAATATTTTATTTGCACCTTCTTGTTCACAATATTTAAATCGTATCACAGTAGCAAGTCTTTTATTTCAGTAGATTGACTTCCCTAGCATCGCCGAGATTTAATGTCTGAAAATTTAGTGATATTTCGCTAAATGTGTTTTCTATCACTTTACACTTTGTCTATTTTACGTCCTTTCATTTAATTGCACACTTCGTATTAACTAACTTGTTAAGGTTAGCCAACGTTTCTCTTATTTTACTCAAACTAACAGTCTCCAAACACTTAGCAATTTTACTTTCACTATTTTATGACGTGCACACACAAAAATGCGTCCATCTATATCAAAGACCCGGACGCTATTCCCAAATTCTTTTTATGACGTCTTTAAACAAACTTAATTGTTTGTTACAATGAACATTAGTAACATGTTTTCGTCATTTAACCAACTCATACCAACATCAAAAACAAATTACACTCTTAACAAATATTCACATAAACGATTTTCTTTTGGTGTCTTACAATATCCTGTCTCAGTTATTAAAGGTAACTTGACTCTTTTCGTTCCACATTTACTTTTAGACATGTAGCATCAAAATTCAGTTTAAATAAATTATAAAACTAACTCTATTTATCATTTACATTACCATACTCACATAATGCACCTTCCCAATCTATTAAAGCTAAACTATTTGTTAAATTATTTAAATTTTCATTACTTAAATCCCTTACTGTTCTTCTTTCTTTGCCATCTAGTCCATGGAGAATTACATGAAAAGTAGTTAATTGGATATAGTTATCAGAAATAGCTTTTAACACAATAGAAAATGTTTCTGTTATATTTGATACAATATGGTCTATGGTATATGAGGTACTAGAAGTTACTCTAGTGGTTTATTGTATTAAATCTTTTGTATTGTATGAATTAAACACCTCTTTTAGGTGGTAATTATTATTTATTTATGCCAACAAACTTACTGTTGGTGTTTTTAAACACACAAGCCTTGTGTGGGCAAAGTTTGAGAGGTAGAATTGGAACTTAAAAATTCAAATCCCAGTTGTGGCATTGAATTTTTAAGTTCCAGTTCTACCTCACCTCTTTTAGGCTTTTGAATGATTTATCATTAGGGTCTAGGTTAATATTAAGCTCTCCCATTAGGATAACTTTAGCATCTTTCTTTGAATATTGTTGGAGTATAGTTTCTAGTTGTGATATAAATTCATTATCAGGAGACAAGGACGAATGATACATTCCAAATATGATTACATTACCAATTGTTTTTAGCAATTCTAATAGCTGACACTGCTAGAACCTTCTCTATGCATAAATCCTTTAGATTTAATGCAGTAAACTTTATTTCTGGCTTTGTGTATACCATATGTCATAAACACAAGAGAAATATACATATGAGCCATTCCATGTCAAATCGCACAAAATTTGACCTTCATGTCTCTGATTTCATTAATATTAAATGTACGTGTTCTGTGAATGAAAAAATGATACCCCTATTTTTTTTGTTTGTCTTTAAATTAATTATTTTGGTAAATATAAAGCATTAAATTTTCGGATATTTCTCGCACACTGTTCTACATAAACATAAATATCTCTGGTATTATTTTTCAGATAAATATGATCTGTACCTGATTTTGAACATTGAAATGTGTACTTTATTTATACGTTAAACAAAAAACAATTAGTTTGATATTTCCTATTTTTACAAGGCCATTAACATTATAAACATCATTAACAATACTTACTCTAAACTAAAAATTTTCGGAAAAATTTTTAAAACGTAGCTTGATGATGCCATGTAATCCTAAAAACAGTTCAGAATGGAATTCTAAATAAATGCAGAGAAATTAAATAAGTTACCAAGCCGTGCAGACTGGAGTAACACTGTTTACACGACCAGAAGGTATACACATCGCGTGCAGCTGATTGCGAGTCATGCATTGTACTTCCGCCAAGGTCAAACTGTTTGCCTAAACACTGAAATGGGTCATTTCACGTCAAATCGAACATGTTTGAAACTTGACATACTATTTTCTCCAATTTTTTTAATCTTATCAACAGATGAGATTAAATAATCCGTATGTTTTCTTTTTGGTGTGACACGCTTATTTTGCGCTTTGTTAATATTTTGACGGTATATTCACATACTGTATTATATAAAAATCATTATACCGAATATTATTTGAAGTTTAGAATTTTCGTGGTTGCAGCAGTCTAAAGTAAAAAAAAATTGCAGTTTTGCATGCCATTGTTTTAGGTTCACTCAAAATATAAAATAGGCCCCTTTTAGGGGGTAGTATTTTAAAAATATATTTTAATTACTAAACGCTTACTTTTAAAAAAAACTGAGAAAATATCTGAAAATTTAATGCTTTATATTTACCAAACTAATTAATTTACAGACAAACAAAAAAATAGGGATATCACAGAACATGTACATTTAATATTAATGAAATTGGAGACATGAAGATCAAATTTTGTGCGATTTGACATGGAATGACTCATATACACTGGTGCTGTTTTTATAATGAAGTTTGGCTTCGGGTTGGACAATGTGACAATTATTTCTCTCCGGGCGTGGTACTAGGTGGAATGAATAAACACGCGATGTAACTTCACTATATTTAACACTTTATTAGCACCTTTCTCGTCTCTTTTTACACTTGTTATAATTGATTAACTTTTGTTACACCTTTTTGTATTATTTTGATTGTCTTTACACTTTTACAGTTTTTTTAGATCCACATCCACACGCGTTACAAAAATACGTCTTCACATCTCAAACATACAGACACTATTAATTTTAGCACTACTTTGTATACATAATGCTATCTTTTTTTTGTATACATCCGCGTATGTGTTCATTTTATATTTTTCACCATTAAATAGTTCCGGTATTGCTAGGGAAGCGATCTTTAGCTATTCTCCCTTCACTTTTAATATTAAATATATATATATGATTCTTTTATTTATACATATTAAATTTAAATGTGAAACTTAACATTTATGACGTTTTTGAACAACTTTACTTTTCTTAACAATGAAAAATAGCAACACGTTTTTGTTACTCAACTAATTCATATCAGCACCAAAAATAAATTACATTTGCAATAAATATTTACATAAATGATTTCCTTTTGGGGTCTTACAATATATTCTGTCTCACATGCCCCTTGTTTTGTTTTTCAAGTTGTCACATATATTCATAATCTTGAAACACAATACAACACTTCTCCCTATTCCTCTAATACTTAATACTTTGTACAATACCCTTTTTTCTTTACAGTCTTCTTTGCTGTATGTTTTTGTCTTTTGTTGTGGCATGACACAGCAGGTCTTTATAATTTTCAAATATTCAGTTATTACACAACACAACACCAAGATTATTCCTAAGTTTTTACACTTGACATTGACACAAATATTATTTAAGTGTATCATGGTTTATTATGCGCCTTTTGACTTATGTTCTTTGTTATGATGAGAGAGAAACAGGATACAAATCTTGAACAAGTGATTATGATCATACTCATTGCAATTTTATTCAGTTCTTTGCCTTCTTTGTCTTGCAAGCTTATTATGTGTAGGCAGGTCGTTGAATCAGTTCCTAAACTCTGATGTTACTAATGATGCTATTGTGACATTGGGTTCTTACTTACTATTGTTTAGTTCATCAACATTTCTTTAAGCTCAACATTGGCCATATCCATTTTAATCTATGGGCATTGCTTTTCTGACTATGGTTTTTCTCTCTTTACTAATTGTCATCTCTTATCTCTATAAGAGAAAACTTCTATATCTATAATTATTCTGCAACTATATTAATTTTCTTCTTAATTCACCCTCGACACCCTTGTGTCAAAAATATTTTCTCTTTGTCACCACAATTGATTCCTTTTTATTTTTGTTCCTGACATCCTTATGTCAAAAACACATTTTCCTCATCGCAATAATTCACTTCTTTTATGACAGTCAGTATTCTCATCTGTCTTTGTTGACAATGCTCTCGGTGGTCATTATAGCCAACGACTATGTTGATTTCCTTTCCTGTTGTATTTCCTAACCTGTATATAATTTTCTATAAGAAACCCATTAAAGCTTATTGTTTTTCCTCATCTCTACTGTTCCTGCCTTACATATTTGTTGGCAAAAGCTATTGGGTCCTTTCTTTGTATTGTTTTAATTTGTTTTTATGGTATCTTCCTACCAACTTGCCATTTGTATTTTGTACCTCATATGTATGGTCACCCAGTTGTTTTGTTTTGTTATGACCAGCGGTCCAATATACAGTAGTTCCATTTTCCCTTTGTGCAGCCATCATTGTGTCGATGTCATTTGTCAATCGCTTAGGTTTTGTGTTGGTCATTAACTTGATTGGGACGAACTTAGTCGTGGTAATTTCCCTGAGTGTTGGTGGTGGTTGTTGTTTCTGTATTCTGTGCAGCTTCCGCCCTCTTTGGCACATTTTCATCTATTTCCTGCTGTCTTACGTTGCCAGTGTTCCATTGGTTTGCACCCCTTTGGTGTGAACCCCTGTTGCATGGCAGTCTTTTCGGTTGTTCAAGTATTCCCTACAGAATCGTATGTGATTCACTTGGTGGGTATGGTCTCCTGGTCTCCCACGATCATATGTGATTCACTTGGTGGGTACGGTCTCCTGGTCTCCCACGATCATATGTATATGTTTGATATCTCGATTCACCCCTTGCTATCGTGTCGAGGTACCACTGTCTTGTGTTCTCCATCCTTTCGCCATGATTGTATGGTTGTGGGAAATGGTGTGTCCCTCTTCCCCTGTCATGAGTGCTCCTAGTATTTCTATCTTCTTTCTCATTCTGGTTGTTTGTAGTCGTGCTTCTGTTTAAGACCGGTGAGTTTGGGTGACCGTTTCTATGTCTATGCTCATTAGGCCGACCATTTTGCGTTTCGAAGGCTCTTAGTAGTTCTATCATGTCTGCAAAATCTACTGGCCTCGCAACAATTAACGCTGTTCTCACTGTGTCTGGGAAATGTCTTGTTATGCTGGTAATTAATTCTGCTTCCGACAGGTTAGGGTCTAATAGCTTCCCTTTGTTAGCTACTTTCATGAAATAATCGACTAGTGATAACCCTTTGGCCGGATCATATCTTCCTGTCGCAAACTCTGCCCTTGTCTGGTTCTGCTTAGCTGGGCCCCAATACCTTGATAGGAATAGATTCCTGAATGAGCTATAAGATTCATGACCAGCTAGTGTTAACCTTAGCCATTCTAACGCTTTGTTTTTCAAGCTTTTCTGGACTATCATCATCCTAAGCTCATTTGGTATCCTTTTCACCTTAAAATACTCTTCCATCTCTTTAACAAAGAGTTTTGGATCGTCTCCCTTCTCCTCGTCAGATGTAGGTGGTGTAATTTCATGTAGTATGCTGTTGGTGTAGCATGTGTTGTGTGTTGTGTCATTGTTTAATTGTGAACCTCTATCTCTATATGGTGAGTCAACATTATGTACATTATTCAAATAACTTTCATCTTGAACATCACTCACATCTAAATCATCATTTTGCCTTTGTAGTGCATTCACAACATCATTTACATTCGTCAAACTTTCTTTTCCTTGTGTAAGATTTAAAGCTTTCATGGCGCACGTTATGTATTATAGTTTCACGGGCGATCAGCCATGTGAGGTTTGAAAATATTGAGCTTTCGGCCATTCTAAACTCCATGGCCTTCGTCAGAATGAAATGACCGTTATTTTTCCCGCTCCCCATATATATACAATGTTAGATGAGAGGGGGTTGCGTTGCCCTGGCCAATGAGCAGGTGACGATTTGTGATTGGGCCTGCTGTTTCGGGCTATGTTTATCACCGGCCGCAGTGTTTTCTTGAGGGTCAGTACTTGGACCAGAATCACTATAGTTGCTGTTGTGCATGTGTTTCATGGCTAATGTCCAGGCAGGGCTTAGCTGAAGACCGCGGTCCCTGTTGTAATTGTTTGGATGTAGTTTGATTTGAATGGCTTCCTTAATGACTCTGTCCCAGTATTTATCCGTGTGCTCCAGAACTTTGATGTCTTCAAAGTTTATTTTGTGGACATACTCTATACAACAACTCTTTTCCTTTTCTCATTTCTTCATAAATTGATTTTACATCATTCTTTATTTCTAAGTGACTTTGTTTCATATCATTCATAGCATCTTGTTGTGATTGTACTACATCAGCCACAGTTTTAATTCTAGGAATTAGAATGTGTTCTACAGTTTCCTTAATAATTCCTTTCTTTACTACCTCAATCTCTTTCCTTAATTCCTCAGTTATTTCTACTTTTACATTTGTAATCTTACAGTCTACACTTGCATTACACTCTGTTACTTCATCTCTACATCTACCAATTTCTCCTTCTAATACAATCTTGTTCTCTTTAATTTCCATTTCTATTTTTCCCATCCTATCTCCTATGATTTCTATCCTAGCTTCTAAAGCTTCCTTTGTCTCATTTATGTTTTTATGTACTAATTTCAAATTAATTTCCATTACTTTCATATTTTCTTTACACTCCTGTCTTCCTAATTCTATTCTCTTTCCCAAATCTAGCTCTAATTCCTTCCTATTATGTTCTGTTTTCTGCTCTAAGTCCTGACATGTATCTTTTTTATATTGTTCTAGTTTCTGACCTATTCTCTGTTCAAACATGATCATTAGTAATCTTTGGTCTTTTCCTATTACTACCTCTTCCTCACTTTCTGTTTCTATTTGATAACCAGGCTTATCTGCCCCTTCCCCTATTTCTACTTCCCCTCTTTCTCTTTTTGTGACATTTTCGTTTTTTGATTCTGTTCACTTGGGCTCAAAAGTCCTACTGTTTAGCTGCTTCGCAGTAACATACAAATAAAGTGAATGTAAAAATAAAAATGTTTGGTCCTACTTTTTTTTCTCGTTGATTTATTTAGTTACGTGCATCCCCTGGGCGGTTAGCTTCACTAGACGATCTTGGATGTACTCTGCATCGATGGATAGGGGTTCGTCGGCATTTGTAGGCACTTCCCCTGTTGATTTCAGCTTGGTGACGTCTCCTATAGCCTTAAACTTCGATGGATCGTTCAATGGTGTCTTCTTCCTTTTTTGCACGAAGATTTGGCGTCACTTTGTATTTCCCATAAGTTCATTTCCCGTAGATTTTCATTGCACCCGAAATTCGTGCTCCATGTTTGGGTAAGCCATTTGGTGCTGTTTTTATAAATAATTTTGCTTCGTGTTGGGCAATGTGACTATTATTTCTCTCAGGGCGTGGTACTAGGTGGAATGAATAAACACACGATGTAACTTCACTATATTTAACACTTTATTAGCACCTTTCTCGTCTCTTTTTACACTTGTTATAATTGATTAACTTTTGTTACACCTTTTTGTATTATTTTGATTGTCTTTACACTTTTACACAGTTTTTTAGATCCACATCCACACGCGTTACAAAAATACGTCTTCACATCTCAAACATACAGACGCTATTAACAATTTTAGCACTACTTTGTATACATAACGCTATCTTTTTTTTTGTATACATCCGCGTATGCGCTCATTTTATATTTTTCACCATTAAATAGTTCCGGTATTGTTAGGGAAGCGATCTTTAGCTATTCTCCCTTCACTTTTAATATCAAATATATATGATTCTTTTATTTTTAGATATTAAATTTAAATGTGAAACTTAACATTTATGACATTTTTGAACAATTTTACTTTTCTTAACATTGAAAAATAGCGACATGTTTTCGTTACTCAACTAATTCGTATCAACACCAAAAATAAATTACATTTGCAATAAATATTTACATAAATGATTTCCTTTTGGGGTCTTACAATATATTTTGTCTCAACACAATCATAAACACAAGTGGGTTTTATTTCATAACCATGTACACACAATGATGATGATAACAGTAACAACAACAAATGTACACACACAATAATAATAGCAAAAAGTATAAAACAGATATAACACACAGATGCAGTCCAACATGGCAATGGCTATGGAGCTTGGGAGGTGGCACTATCTGTAGGCCTAACTAACAGTCAATTCCCAACATCCTCCCCATCCTGGTCTACCTCTAGGAGTACGACCAGCTGAACAGGTCGGGCCAGCTGTTTCCCATCTGCAGTGGAAAGGATTACAGTTCGCACAGTTCCATCCCTACCAATATGCAGCTCGTGGATCCGGACCTTTTTCCACATATGTCTTGGCTGAAGATCACTCTGAAGGAGAGCGACTTCGCCTAACTTCACGATGGAGTTCTTCTTGCGCTGCTGGACTTGATGGAAGCTCTGCAGCAGCAGTAGGTACTCTTTACTCCAGCACTTCCAGAAGTTGTCTGCCAGTTGCTGATGCAGTCGGAACTCTCTAACAGGAACTCCCATTGGCGGTTCGGGTCCAGATGGGATTGTAGTGAGTTTCTCACCCACATGGAAGTGTGCGTGAGTCAATACATTGCCGGAGTCTCCATTGCAAGTCAGGGGTCTCGAGTTCAGTGTGGCTTCGATGCTGACCAGCACTGTTCGAAGTCCTCTGTCGATGCTGGAGAGCTTCCATCAAGTCGTCTGCCATTTGCTGATGCAGTCAGAACTGTCTAACAGGAACTCCTGTTGGCGGTTCGGGTCCAGATGGAACCGTAGTGAGTTTCTCACCCACAAGGAAGTGTGGGTAGTTAACACATTGCCAGAGTCTCCATTTCAAGTCAGGGGTCTCAAGTTCAGTGTGGCTTTGATGCTGACCAGCACTGTTTGAAGTCCTTCTCTGTCCATGCTGGAGCATCCAAGCACCAAGCACATTGCTTCGTCGAACCAATCATCCTCCCCACCAAGCCGTGTGTGGGGCGATGAATTTCCAGGTTACACCATGCTCGGAGAGGTACCGGTGAGTCTTCACCACTGACAGTAAAGCCCAAATATCACTCAGGTCCTTGTTGGCCACATGAAAAGTCTGGACGTTGTCCAAATAAATGGTGTGTGGCAAACTGCACCTACCCACAATTCTCTGTAGTGCCTGCATGAACCTGTCGGTGCTCATATTACCACACAATTCCAAATGTAGGGCCCGTGTAGTGGCACATGTGAAGAGGGTGATATAATGGCTTGCTCGGGGTCACTTGTTCGGGGGGCAGTTGAGCCTCTATAGCCTGGCTGCCAACATTTTTTTACCATCTTACAGGTAAACAATGGTGAAGAACGTATTTGATGGCACGGCAAGAACCAAGGATCCAGTATGTGCATCGTAAATCAAAGAGAACAATCTGTACTCAGAAATGATGGAGCTGTATGTGCTTGTCCCTTATCAGCAGTTGTTTGAAGTGATGTCATCCTTCCACGATGATTGGATGCCATTCACTGTCTGAAACAGCAGCATTTTCTAGGCGTTCACCAAGACAGAGTATGTCTGTCAAGAAATGGATTGAAATGTTTGATCTTCGATCTCTCAGGCTCTCTTCGAGAGCTGCAATTTTGGTAGGAAAACGTTCCATTTGTATTGCCTTTATCCAGTAGTGGAGGGTGCCATTTGTGTCTTCTGCTGTCAGTTCCCTAGCTGGTTGGTCCATGCCACCAGCCTGAAGTGTTCTGATCTTCTGTGCTGTTAATCCTCGTGACAAGTTAACTGCCGGATTGTCCTTACCTGAACAATGTCTCCACTGTGAGGGAGTGGTAGAGGATTGAATCTCGGTCACGCGGTTGCAGATGAATGTCTTCAAACGATTTGGATCATTCTGAATCCATCCAAGGGTTACTCTTCAGTCCGTCCACAGGGTCCCTCTGCTTATGCCGAAAGACAGTGCCTGGAACAGTAATTCAAGAGTCGAATACCTATCACAGCTGCTAGTAACTCTAAACGTGGTAGCATCACTTTCTTGGCTGGCGCAAGTATACTTTTACTACACAACATGTGGACAGATGTAGTGCCATTGTAAGGAGATCGTATATACAAGACAGCTCCATATGCTCTCTCAGAGGCGACGCAGACCACATGGACATCTGTGCTGTCACATTTGGGCATTCCTGCCCATCTTGGGACGGCGATCTGCGAGAGTTGGGGTAGACTGGAGGTCCAGGTGTGCCAGCAAATGGCAAGGTCCTGAGGTAGGAGTTCACCCCATGTTAGTCCTCTATTTCACATGTCCTGAAATAGGATTTTCCGCAGTATTGATACTGGCATCATTAAGCCCAGGGGGTCGTAGAAACTAGCAGTCGCTTGGAGCAGGTGTCGTTTCATCGCAAGGCGTTCCTTCAGACCTGTTATGATTTCTGTAAGGTCTATGGTGAGCGAGTCTGTTAATGTGTTCTATGGAATGCCAAGAACATGTGTTTCCATGGCGGTCTCTCTTCCTTCGGCCTTCCATATCTGGATCAGCTGTTGTGAAATGGTGGTCCATTTGACATGGGCAGACTTATCTTCTTCATGAGAGAGGTGAGTTCATAGTAGAGTGCGATCACTTCATTTTCTCCTTCGGCACCTGCGATAATGTTGTCCATGAAGGTATTTTCATATATGAGTGAAGCCGTGGAAGGAAACTGAGATCTGTTTCTAGTGACTAGTTCTCTCACTGTAGTTGAAAGGAGAAATGGGCTGCAGGTCAGTCCGAACGAGAGTCTTCTGAAGTGGAAGATTGCTTGTTCGTTGGAAGTCAATTGAGCACCATTCTCATCTTCGACAACACGGTGCCATAGGAATCTGGTAAAGTCCCCATCCTCTTCGTGAAGGGACAACTGAAGAAATGCTTGGCTGATGTCTCCTATCACACCGTAGGAAACGAACGGAACCGCAACAATACTGCAAACATTTCTAGAAGTAGGATGGGCCCCGTGTTAATAGCTGATAAGCCTGAGCGATTTCTGGTGAACATCCCTCAAATTTCAATGGAATTAACGCAACTTGCGAGGAGAGTCGATTTGGGGCCTTCCAAAATTCTTGTCTTCAGGTGAACGAACCTATGTGAATTTCATGTATTGGATGGTGTTTCAAATGTGTGGACCTTTAATGATGCGTCTCCAATGACTTCCAGACCCAGTTCATTGACCAAAGAATGTTTGCAAAACTGGGTTGACTACCTCCATCAAGCACGCACCGTTTCAGCTCACTCAAACCCGTTGGTCCCGAGATCCATATTCTGGCCAAATGGAGGTGGGTAAATCCCTGGGTAGTTATGTTTATTTTACCAACAGATGCTGTTACTGTGCAATTTGTGGCAGGAGAATGATTGAGATTAATGCAAATCACCCTATGGTGACCTTTTCCACACTGTGAATACGTGGCTCTTCCTTTCTTGCTACAGTCCTTTGTGTGGTGGCCTCGTTTGAGGCAAAGGAAACAATGTGATGAGTGCTTCAATTTCTGAGTTCGAGCATTAGTCCCAGTTACCTTTGATCAGTCCTTAGCCCAGTGTCCTCTTCCCTTGCAAAAGAAGACCCAGAATATCTGTGGTCCTTCCTTCTCTCTTTTCTTTTCTTTCTTTGTGTGAGTGTCAACCTGGAACTCTACTGTTGCTGGGACAGAAGCTGGGTGCTGATAAGATTCCCCCCAAATCTTTTGACAGATAAGGGCACCTTCAACCTCTTTGTTCAAGAAACACATGAGTTTGATGATGTCACCTTCACTAACGTTTTCTCTCTGTGTATGGAGGCGGCCCGGGTTCGATCCCAGGGACCCGCATGTGGTATTCGTGGTGGACGAAGTGGCGTCAGGGCGGGTTTTCTCCGGGTACTCCGGTTTCCCCCGCCATCTCATTCCACCGGTGCTCCATCTTCATGTATCATCAGTGTCACCGCCTGCGGTGCCGTAGTAGTAAAAGCGGGCGTTAAACACTACAACAACTCTGTGTATGGATGATCCAACGTCGGCAGTTATCATCTGGGAATGCTCCAAGTATTTTTGGGGCTAGCACGTGATTGTAGTTGGCAGTGTTTTTTCCCAGAGCCTGCAGCGCTTGAATCCACCTGTTGCACTACACATATGTATGATTAAGGAACTCTGGGGTGGCGGAGTGTATTGGCAGTGTGTTTTCCAGATAGTCTGTGTGCCTCGATAATTCTATTTTTATCCCCGTACTTGGAAATGAGAATTTTCTTTGTGTAAGTGCTGGCAATACCGTCGACGAGATGCTTAGGTTCTCCTTCTAAATAGTCTCTCAGAAAAACATGTTTTTCGACCTGCGATACTGTGGGATTCTGGTCAATGGAAGTAGCGAATTGCTCCCAAAAACGAGACCATTCTTCTATATCTCCTGTGAAGGGGTCAAGTTTTATAGTGGGTAACTTAGCAGGTTTAGATGTGGGTACGGCAGTAGGAGGTGGCTGCGATACGTTTAAAGCAGACATAGAAGTGGACATAGATTTGTTTATTTTGGTATTCGCATGGTGATGGTGCAGTTTTTAAAATGATTATTGGTAACACATAGCAAGAATAATGTTCTTCTCAGAAAGATGAAATACTGTGATAGCAGACGCGATTCCTATCTACAGGGTCGAGGTAACGAATGGAATGCATATATCAATGTTTCTTTATCATAACATATTTATTTATTAACACTTCGTTGTTTTACACTCTCAGCACCATATTAAATACTTAAACAACTTTACGTTTTTGTAATTTGTTAGAATTTACACTGGATAAAAGTTTGGTGAAAGTTCCATGTTCACACGCTAGCAAAACACGTCTTATCACCTTGAGCGTATAGACGCTACTGAACTATTTCTCGGCGTCCTTCTGACGCAACACTGCCATTTTTGTATTCATCCGCGCAAATAGTTTTTATTATTGAACACAACAGACTAGCTAGTAACAACAAAACATTGGCTATCCTGAATATTAAAGATAAGTTCCTGATACACCCAAACAAGAACTAGAAATTTATACACTTTTAACAAACATTTATATGTACGATTTTCTATTGGGGTCTAATATTCTGTCTCATATGCCCCTTGTTTTGTTTTTCAAGTTGTCACCTATCTTTACAATCTTGAAACACAATACAATACTTCTCCCTACTCCTCTGATTCAATCACTTTGTACAATATTTTTTTTTTTTTTTCTTTACAGTCTTCTTCACTGTTTGTCTTTGTCTTTTGTTTTGGCATGATACAGCATGTCTTTATAAATTTCACATATTCAATTACTACAGAATATATGTTCAGTTATTATACAATACATATTCAGTTATTGTACAACACATTTAGTTATTACACAACATGTCCAATTGTTATACAATACATATTCAGTTATTGTACAATATATCCAGCTATCATACCACATATGTTCTGTTATTATACAATACATATTCAGTTTTTGTACAACACATTTAGTTATTACACAACATATCCAGTTATTACACAATATATCCAGTTATCATACAATACATATTCAGTTATTGTACAACACATTCAGTTCTTATACAACACATACTCAGTTATTGTACATTTGACATTGACACAAATATAATTTAAGTGTATCATGGTTTATTATGTGGTTTTTGACTTGTACTCATTGCTATGAGGAGAGAAAAACAGGATACAAATTTTGAGCTAATGATTATGATCATGTTTATGACAATATTTTATTCAGTTCTTTGCATTTTTTTTTGTCTTGTAAGTTTATTATGTATAGGCAGGTCATTGAGTCGGTTCTTAAACTCTGATGTCACTAATGGTACTATTTTTCTTAATTGGGTTATTATTCATTGTTGTTTGGTTCAACATTTCTTCGAGCTTAGCATTGGCTATATCCATCTTAATTCATGGGCATTGTTTTTCTGATTATGGTTTTCCTCACTTCACTAATTGTCACTTCTTTGTCTCTTATTTCTATAAGAGAAAACTTCTATACTTATAATTATTCTGCAATTGTATTATTTTTCTTCTCAATTCCCCTCGACATCTTTGTGTCGAAATATTATATCTTTGTCATCATAATTGATTCCTTTTTATTTTTGTCACTGACATCCTTATGTCAAAAACATATTATCTTCCGTCGCTATAGTTCATTTGTTTAATGACAATTAGTGTCCTCATCTGTCTTTGTTGACAATGCTCTTTGTGGTCAATATAGCCAATGACTATGTTGGTTTTCTTCCTTGATGTAATTCCTAATCTGAACATAACTTTCTATAAGTAACCCATTAAAAATTGTTATCTTCCATCATCTCTACTACTCCTGCCTTACACATTTGTTGGCAAAGACTATTTGGTCCTTTCTTTGTATGGCTTTAATTTATTTTTATGGTATCTTCCTACCAACTTGCCATTTGCATTCTGTAGCTCATACGTGTGGTCACCCAGCTGTTTTGTTATGACCAGTGGTTCCATCTTTCTCTTCGTGTAGCCATCGTGGTGTCGATGTCAATTGTAAGTTGCTGAGATTTCTTTGTTTGTCATCCACTCGGTTGGGACGAACTTAGTTGTTGTAATTTCCCTGAGTGTTGGTGGTGGTTGTTGTTTCTGTATTCTGTGCAGCATCTGCCCTATTTGGCACGTTTTCATCTACTTCCTGCTGTCTTACGTTGTCGGTGTTCCATTGGTTTCTGCCCTTTTGACGTGAACCTCTGTTGTATGACGGTCTTTGGTTGTCGAAGTATTCCCTACAGAATCGTATGTGATTCACTTGATGGGTACGGTCTCCTGGTCTTCCACGATCATATGTGTATATCCTGTATCTCGATTCACCACTCGGTATTGTGTCATGGTACCGCTGTCTTGTGTTCTCCATCCTCTCGCCATGATTATGTGGTTGTGGGAAATGGTGTGCCCCTCTCCCCCTTTCATGGGTGCTCCTAGTATTTCTATGTTCTCCCTCACTCTGGTTGTTCGTAGCCGTGCTCCGGTTTAAGATGGGTGAGTTTGGGTGACTGTTCCTATGTCTATGCTAATTAGGCCGACCATTTTGTGTTTCGAAGGCTGTCAGCAATTCTATCATATCTGCAAAATCTACTGGCCTCGCAACAATTAACCCTGTTCTCACTGTGTCTGGAAAATGTCTTGTTATACTGGTAATTAGTTCTGCTTCCGACAAGTTGGGGTCTAATAGCTTTCCTTTGTTGGCTACTTTCATAAAATAGTCGACTAGTGATAACCCTTTGGTTGGATCATATCTACCTGTCGCTAGCTCTACCCTAGTTTGGTTTTGCTTAGCTGGGCCCCAATACCTTGATAGGAATAAATTTCTGAATGAGCTATACAACTCATGACCAGCTAGTGTTAACCTGAGCCATTCTAATGCCTTGTTTTTTAAGCTTTTCTTAACTATCATCATCCTAAGCTCATTTGGTATCCTTTTCACTTTAAAATATTCTTCCATCTCTTTAACAAAGAGTTTTGGATCGTCTCCCTTCTCCTCGTCAAATGTAGGTGGTGTGATTTCATGTAATATACTGTTGGTGTAACATGTGTTATGTGTTGTGTCATTGTTTGGTTGTGAACCTCTTTCTCTGTATGGTGAGTCAACATTTTGTACATTATTCAAGTAACTCTCATCTTGTACATTACTTACATCTAAATCATCTTGCCTTTGTAGTGCATTCACAACATCATTTACATTAGCCAAACTTTCTTTCCCTTTTTTCATTTCTTCACAAATTGATTTTAAATCATTCTTTATTTCTAAGTGACTCTGTTTCATATCATTTATAGCATCTTGTTGTAAATGCACCACGTCATTCATCGTCTTAATTTTAGGAATTACAATTTGTTCTACAGTTTCATTAATAATGTCCTTCTTTACTACCTCAATCTCTTTCCTTAATTCCTCAGTTATTTCTGCTGTTACATTTGTAATCTTACAGTCTACACTTGTATTACATTCTGTTATTTCCTCTCTACACCTAGCAATTTCTCCTTCTAACACAATCTTGTTCTCTCTCATTTCTGATTCTATCTTTCCCATCCTATCTCCTATGATTTCTATCCTAGCTTCTAAGGCTTCGTTTGTCTCATTTAAGTTTTTATGTACTAATTTTAAATTAGTTTCCATTACTTTCATATTTTCTTTACACTCCTGTCTTCCTAATTCTATTTTCTGTTCTAAGTTTTGTCTTCCTAATTCCATTTTCTGTTCTAAGTTTTGTCTTCCTAATTCCATTTTCTGTTCTAAGTTCTGTCTCACTTCCTCCATTTTCTGGCCTATCTCTTCCTTATTCTGACCTAAACTTTGTTCTATGTCCTGTTTTAATTCTGCCTTATTCTGTTCCATTTTCTGATCTAATTCTTTTTTATTATTTTCTAGCTTTTGCTCTATACTCTGACCTAATTCCTTCATATTCTGTTCTAGTTTTTCAAACATGATCATCATTAGCCTTTGGTCTTTGCTTATTGCTAGCTGTTCCTCACTTTCTAATTCTACCTGATAACTAGGCCTATCTGCCCCTTCCCCCACTCCTGTTTCTATCTCTTTTCGCGACATTTTAATTTCTTTATTCAATTCACTTAGGGTTAAAAGTCCCACTACTTTGCCGCTTCTCAGTAACATAAAAATGGAAATAAACTGTATGTGAAAACAAAAAATTTTGATCCTACTTTCTTTTCCGTTGGTTCTTCGTCCAGTTATTTACGTCTCCTGGGCAGTTGGCTTCGCTAGATGATCTCCGGTGTTTTTCCCACGTTGATTATCCGTGCATCGATGTTCTGATGGCGATATCAAACGATGGTCTAATGGCGTCTTGTTTCCATTGGACGCGGCGTCACTTGATGTTTTATTGTGATTTCAAGTTTCGTAATTTTGCATTCCATCCTAAATTCAAGTTCCACGTTGGGTAAGCCATTTTGGTGCAGTTTTTAAAAGTTTACTGGTAACACATAGCAGCAAGAATAATGTTCTTCTCAGAAAGATGAAATACTGTGATAGCAGATGCGATTCCTATCTACAGGGTCGAGGTAACGAATGGAATGCATATATCAATGTTTCTTTATCATAACATATTTATTTATTAACACTTCGTTGTTTTACACTCTCAGCACCATATTAAATACTTAAACAACTTTACGTTTTCGTAATTTGTTAGAATTTACACTGGATAAAAGTTTGGTGAAAGTTCCATGTTCACACGCTAGCAAAACACGTCTTATCACCTTGAGCGTATAGACGCTACTGAACTATTTCTCGGCGTCCTTCTGATGCAACACCGCCATTTTTGTATTCATCCGCGCAAATAGTTTTTATTATTGAACACAACAGACTAGCTAGTAACAACAAAACATTGGCTATCCTGAATATTAAAGATAAGTTCCTGATACACCCAAACAAGAACTAGAAATTTATACACTTTTAACAAACATTTATATGTACGATTTTCTATTGGGGTCTAATGTTCTGTCTCAGTGTAATGCTCGTTTTGCAGAATCAATGTACTCTTCACATTTTGTGGCATCTGCCGCAAACTTGCTGTCCATGAGTAAGTCTTGAATTTGGTCGTCTAAGATTAATATATTCTCCAGCGTATCTTGTAGATGTCCTCGCATGTACTGAAAATCTTTAATACGCATAATATCAGTGAAATCCTCAATTGCATTAACGAAATGAGTAATCTTTGTTCTTTCATTGGTGCATTTGCGTTTTAGTTTATGAAGCTGGTCGCTTGCGGTATCTGTCATGGTGTTGTCTTTCCACGTAAATTGAACTGCAGATTTCTGTGATGCAGTAAGTGATTATTTGTTGTCTTAATATCTCTTAGCTGGACTAGTTTCAGTACAGTGAACAAGTCAGTGATGTAGTGGCATTGGCATCTTCTCGTGATGGTTTGTGCTTCCGTTGTAGGCTGTCACGTAATTTCCCTTGCTAGTGTAGGAGCTTCTGTAGTGTAGAATTCTCCAATTGAATATCTTAAGTCCCGCATTTTGGCACCACTATGCTTGAACACAAGAGAAATATACATACGCGCAATCATAAACACAAGTAGGTTCTATTTCATAACCATGTAGACACAATAATAACAACAAACGTGCGCACACAATAATAATAGCAAGGAGTATAAAACAGATATAACAAACAGATGCAGTCCAACATCTGATGGTGATGGCTATGAAGCTTGGGAGGTGGCACTATCTCTAGGCCAAACCAACAGTCAATTCCCCACACCATAACCACACCACTTTTATATTGAAACCTATAAAATTTGGAAGCTATTATATAATTCTCAATATTACAAATTTCCTCATTCTTTGCACCATGCTTGGTTATAATGCAAATATCAGTGTCGTTTAATATTTCTGACAATGCTAACAGTTTAGATTGTATGTACTGTATATTTAAATGAAATACTTTTAGCATATTAGAATTTTGTTGTTGTTCTCTAGTTCTACATGAATAATTTACCTTGACTGAGCTATTCGAGCCTTTTACCAAGAGCATTGACTTAACATCCTCACTATCTACCTTCTCCTTTGTTGCTGGCTGAGCACTCCCATTTTCTGAAATATCAGTTTTAATCATTAATGTAATTTGAAATTTGTAGCTAGTTTGGATAAGTAGTCAGATTCTTCATGAAAGCTAAAGCAAGTTTTAAACTTTTAAATTTTCAGCCAAAATTTGAAGCTGTTTTATTGTATTATGATGTACATGTGTTTAGTGTGTAAAATAATTAAATGAGTAATGAATTTCTCTTTCAGTGGTAAGAAATGCAAGAAACAGAATACAAGAGAAAAGCAGCTACAAAATAAGATGGCTTTCACCTGACAGTGGCATTCCAAAGATAGCTTTAAATACCAGATACATTACAGGAACTGTGCAGCTAATTTGCAAAGGAAGCCTTGATAAACCGCAGGCTTGGCTGAGTCATTTCAGAGTTTTATTGAACAGCAGCAAAACTAGAATGATGCCTGTATGTAGCTTGGACACATTCCAGTCTATTTAAGTTTCCATTAATGCCATAGACTAATAACAATGTGTTCTATACTGAAGTCAATAAAGTTATTAGTTAAAGCGTGTATATTGTAAACAAACATTTTTTACAGTGTGTTAGGGTGGCTGGAGTGCACAAATAATACTTGAGTCTTACGTGAAAAGAAGCATGTATAGAAAAATATTAATGGCCAGGATCAACAGCAGGGTGTTGACATGAACACCAGAATCTTGCAGTGGCAATGCAGATGGATATCCCAGCTTGAAATGGAGTGGAGCAATATGATGTCAACTATTTTGCTTCCAGTATGACCTTAACTAGTCATTGCTGTACTAACCAATTACTACAAGACCATTACTTGTATATTTTTGAAGTTAGTGATTTGTAGTCCCAGTTTTGGCTCCATGAAGTTAAAAGTGGTAGTTAATTTTCTTGAGTGAGGAATTCTATGACATTGCTTCTGTAAGGGAGATTTTAAGCAGGTGTAGCATGAAGGCTTTGATAATTTTTTTCCTTGTAAATTTACAAATTTTCCTCTCTTGACATTATGCGAAAGAATGAATGAATTCTAATTTTCCATTATCTCTTATATCATTTTGCAACACAATATGCAGTGTTTGATAAATATCAAAATGGCAAATTGTTTGTCTCAAGAAATTACGCTTCAATAATAAATTTCAGATTTACACATGTTCACCTTAATTAAGAAAGAAATTTAAATATATGCGCTCTTGCTCCTAGCATGCTGTATGTCCTACTTTTAGAAGATTAATGTATACTTTTTTAAAATAACTGAACTTAGTGGCCATCTTAGGACAAAATAGTGTTTCAGTCAGTGTTTGAGTGTGTGAAATGTGTGCATTTAAAAACTGCTGATGCTGGTAATCAGTGTTCTGTGAAGAAAATTTATTTTTGAGGCAGTTATCTCTGAAGCACTGATATTCTTCAGAAAGTGCCTTTTTAAAAACAGGAGTTACCTTGGCAGTAATAAAGAAACTAGAAGACTAGTTTAAAGCAAGGCCCAGTTGCTCAAATTTGTGTAGTCACCAGGGCCTAAATTTATGTAAGTTTATGTTTGTGGAGAAGAAATTATGTAAGCATATCAGTTGTTAAAACATATATGTCTACATTTATATGCAGAAATTGAGATGTTTATTGCTCTAGCTTCACCTTCTACACAAGAATTTATTGAAACATGTTTGAGACTATTGCCTCCATCATCAGCCTAGATGCACTGCTGTGCTTCCTCCTGTGATTTGCAGATGGCATTATGGTTGGATGTACTGTATGATGAGATCCTTTTCATGTGGGGCATCATCATTTAAAATTCTGTTTTTATCTTTGTTATGAAACATTTTTCCCAAATGGAGAGTTCTGCTGATTTTCTAAAGGCCTTTTAAAAGTTAAAAGTGCAGCTAGAGTAATAAACGCTTCAATTTGTGCCTATCAGTATATATGTATGTGCTTATATATACATATATTTAAGGAAAATCATGTGTTTATTGTGTGCTATATTTGTTTTGTGATCTCTTCAAATGAATAGGACAATAAAAAAAAGGAAACATTTTTCTGTTAAACTTGCGTGACCTTGTGTTTAATAAAAGTGAAAAAGAATATTGCAGTTACAAAAATCATTTATGGCTCAAATATATTTTGGACAGAGAGACTGAGGACAGAGGTGCACCAGGTATCAGTAGTGACTGTCATGGCTTGGTAGTAAGCTGGATCTGGCTATAATTCTTGGAGTCCCAGATTCAATTTGTGGATCTGTCTTCCAGATTTATTCTTGTTTAGATCCCTTTAGTTTTTGGTGCATTATTCTCATTCCAAACCTGCATGAGGTTTTCTCCAGGGTTTAACCTTATCTTGAGAAGAGAAATGTCATGTAACTCCAAGCTCTAGGTACTCCCAGCCCATTTGAGCACCATTTCAGGCCAAATTATTCCATATCAAATTAACATAGTTAAGTGCAATTTTTAACCTGATCCCTTTTGATTTCCATGAATGTTGGCAAGTGCATAGACACACTAGAGCAGTGCAGTGTGCAGTGCTAGTTGGGGTGCAGTGCAAGGTGCAAAATGCTACTAGGAAAGGTTGACCTCTGTGCAAACATCCACTCCCTCTTTCCTTATGCTTGTCTTGCTTGCTCTCCCCCTTCCTCATTTTTATCCCTGTTTCTTCCTCACTGCCTAATGTTTATGTGTGAAGTGCAGTGTTAAACTGGTTAATTTTATTATTTATTTATGCTAACAAACTTACTGTTGGTTTACCTGGAGAAATACAAGCTGGTTAGAGAATTCAATGTCATTCTGGCAGCTTGTCACAGTAGCTTAATGGTTAGAGCACCTGCCTGGTAAGCGGAGGGTCTGTGGTTCAAATTCCAGCAGTGGCATTGAATTTTTCAGTTTCAGTTCTACCTCTGGTTAATTTTATTTTTAATTTCAAACCTGATTTTTGTTTTTATCTGGGAAGCACTAGTAACAAACCTTATTACTTTCTCTACTACGTATAATAAGTAGAGGAGTATTATATTCCACGCAAAAATTTGATGTCGAGATTTTACAGGAAATATATGTTTTAAGGCCCCCCTGAACCCAAAATAAAACATTTTTAGAAAAAGGTCTGTGTGTGTGGGGAGGGGGGTGCACTTGCATACATTTTGAATTTTCTGGCTATGGCCTATGTAGTCCTGTTTGCTCAAGATGACTTGTAAATCATAAGAGGTAGACCAAATCTTACTATGCAAAAAATATAGATTGTGTTAAAACATACAATTTATGTCCAAATACATTTTTTGTAGAGTGAACCATTTCAGAGATATTCCTTGTTATTTGTGTTAGTTTTGGGATAGTTAAACTTTCGTCAAATGGAAGATTGTTATTCATTTTTTTATATCTTAGCCAATCAAAGAGAATGAAATCTCAAAGCTTTAAGAGATTTGACTATCACTCAAAGCCTAGTGTATTCCCATATTCTCCCTGCATCTACAAGGAAATAAGCAATAAGATAATTTCTGCAAATGTTTATCTCAACTAACATGAAGAAGATAAAGGAATAAGAGTGTAGGAATGGTCAGTATAAGAGTAGAAAAAGTCATGTGAGTGTAACATCAGATTTTTTTTGGATGAAGAATGCTGTTCTGCAAGATGTAACTGTTTAATAGTTCCCATATGCTATGATTTCACCATGTTTCTGTATGTATTCTGTTATAATGTCTTTCAACATATTTTCTTATACTTGTAATTATTGCACCGTAGATGCACCGTATTGCACTTTGATCCATCTTCACGACTTTAAAAAAAATAAAGTTCCCACCCTGATTTAAATGGACTTCTGGTATTCTTTGGAGCAGGTTGCCTCATTATTAGGTAGTTGTGTTGCACATATCTATTTCACTGATAAGCAAGCTGCCTTACAACACTTGCTTGCTTCTTCATTTCTTTGCCCTGGAGCATTCAAGTTGAGCCTAGCTTAACCTAGTTACTGCAATGCACAGTGCAAGGAACCTCTGCACCTTGGATTGCATCTTCTGCAATTTTAAGCTTTGAGCAGCCCTACTATACAGAGATAAAATTGAACCAAATTGCAGCACTGTGTCACTTACCTTATAAGTGACAAGTGGTTCAAGTTTTGGGAGAAAACAAAAAATCCTGCATACCCATTTCCATTAATGATTGTAAGCTTTGTGTTGATTACTTCAGAGTTGAGAGTAGTATCAATCGAAAAACTGGTAAGAACACATTTCAAATGATATGCACCAAAACTATATTTGCACTGTTCTAACTTTCAAGGTCGCATGATTTAACATTTGACCTTGAATTATTCCAGACATCAAAAAAAAATCTGAAAAAATAAATTATTTAATAGTTCTCTATTAATCCTCAGAATATCAAATTGGGATACAAAAAATATCATGAAATGTTATTTGTTCCAGTTTAAAGAATCCTATAATTTAACAATAGTGAATTTTGATTGGAAATGTACATTCCTATTGTACTTCTTATCTGAACATTATTTAGGTCACTTTGTCATGAACAGTCACAAATTTAAAATCATAAATTGTAGTCACTTTAAAAGATTATTGCCAAATTTTGTAACTGCAATAAAGCATTTTGTATTATGACCAATTACAATATCTTATAAACATTAATAAGCCAGTAATGTGCATTCTTATTAAGACCAATTGCGATAATCTGTGAATATTAACTAGCAAATAAGTAATGACAAATTTGTACCTGTACTTATGTATGGAGTACCTAGAACTAACCTGGGACATACTCCGAGAGAATGACTTCCTCATTCTAGAAAACACCAAAACTCACTTCTTGATAGCTACTTTAGGAGTATTTAAACACACACACTGTAAGCTGGGATACATGCTTGCACGAGTGTCTTCCTTGATAGAGAAACTCAGGACGAGGCTCAACCTGCCCTACACTCCCATTTGGAAGAAGGCACAAGAAGAGAGGACATAGAAGGGGAAGGGCATCTGGTCAGATTTCTATACTTGGAAGCTATCATGAAGAGGTCCAGAACCTGCACGAACCAGGAGCTCTGTCTCTTTGCGACATTGATGGCAGTACATGATGGCACAAGGTATGCAGAAATCAGACTTTCTATGAACTGGATGAATTTTGTGCATGTGTGCTATATGTAACAATATATGCTACACATGCCAAACCGGTAATTTATATTGTGCGCATGCACACACACACTCATATGTTGTAGTGTACGTGATTTTTCAGATATAGTGAGTCATACAAACATATTGGAATATGATATTGTTGTGGTTTGCACTCCATAATTGATGGGTCAGACAGAGGAATTGCCAAAGTAGTAAATAATGCCCCAGCCACACATCGATAGCATGTGCTAGGACATAGAAAAGGCAACTCAAATAGCCAAACTCGTACTAGAATGTTGGAGATCACAACCAAAATAGGCAAGGTAAAAATAGTTTGTTCCATATGGTTAATTGCACAAAAGTTCAGTATGGCAAATGCTTGAGCTTGAGAAGGACTTACATTAGCGATTTTAGGGTAGATGCATATTAATCCTTGGTTAATATGGAGCAGTTGGTGATCATTGGCTTCAGCAGTGATAATGGAAGTGCATGAACCTCACTTCACATTCACTTAAAACTTTCCCTCCAAGCAATAGGATCTGACACCACAACTCCCCACAGTGTGATGTAAATGCTCCCACTACCTTTGTGCTGCGAATATGAAGTGATGGAAGAAGCATCCACGTGGGAGACAAGGTGTGGAGTGGGGGGAATAAATTCACAGCAATGCACTACTTTACTGTCACCTGAAAGTAGTCACTGATTTCTTATTTATATTTTGTTATAATTTACATGTGAAAGGAATATGTGTTAATTTGAGAGGTAGAACTGGAACTTAAAAATTCAATGCCACAACTGGGATTTGAATCACAGACCTTCCGTTTACCAGGCGGCTGCCTTAACCATTGAGCTATTGTGACAAACTGCCAGAATGGTAGTAAATTCTCAAACCAGTTCGTATTTCACCTGGTAAACCACAAAGGCAGTCTCACATCAGAGACAAATTACCCCAATGGTGACTTACAATTGTAAGTACTTTATGTCCCAGGATTAAATAACCTTCAGATGGTAATAATTATTTATTTATGCCAACAAACATACTGTTGGTGTTTTTAAACACACAAGCCGTGTGTAAGTTTGCTGGCATAAACAAATAATAATTACCATCTGAAGGTTATTTAATCCTGGGACATACAGTACTTATAATAGTAAGTCACCATTGGGGTAATTTGTCTCTGATGTGAGACTGCCTTTGTGGTTTACCAGGAGAAATACGAACTGGTTTGAGAATTTAATGCCATTCTGGCAGTTTGTCACAATAGCTCAATGGTTTGAGCAGCCGCCTGGTAAGCGGAAGGTCTGTGGTTCAAATCCCAGTTGTGGCATTAAATTTTTAAGTTCCAGTTCTACCTCTCAAACTTTGCCCACACACGGCTTGTGTGTTCAAAAACACCAACAGTAAGTTTGTTGGCATAAATAAATAATAATTACCATCTGAAGGTTATTTAATCCTGGGACATAAAGTACTTATAATAGTAAGTCACCATTGGGGTAATTTGTCTATGATGTGAGACTGCCTTTGTGGTTTACCAGGAGAAATATGAACTGGTTTGAGAATTTAATGCCATTCTGGCAGTTTGTCACAATAGCTCAATGGCTAGAGCAGCCGCCTGGTAAGCGGAAGGTCTGTAGTTCAAATCCCAGTTGTGGCATTGAATTTTTAAGTTCCAGTTCTACCTCTCAAACTTTGCCCACACATGGCTTGTGTGTTTAAAAACACCAACAGTAAGTTTTTTGGCATAAATAAATAATGTGTTAATTTATTTGTATTTTAAAAGGAAGAGATTCACAACAATGTGCACCGATTATGTGGTAAGTTTGTCGTTATTTGACTGTTGTCATGTCTATAGATTTATTATTTGTTTTAAAGAACAGGGACAGAGAAGTGATCATTTCCACATGAAACCAATATGTATTATTAGATAGCAAGGTGAGCAGCGTATTGGAAAATACATGCAACAACTACGTTGTAATTCAGCTGTTGCAGAAAGAGCATATCAGGTGAAATTCTGTCTGCCCACCAGAAGAAAGCAAGCTGGAGGTATGTACTACATAAATATCCTTATAATGTTTATGTACACTGGTGATTCACATGAAGTAGATTAACTGCAGATACGTTTACAATCAGGTCATAATGAAGGCAGTTTTATTCATCAACAAATTTGAGAAATTATATGTCAGATTTTGGAATTGAAAAGACCAATTATTGTCCTATGAGGCAGATACAGGGTAGCATGTCTGCCTCCCTAGAGTTCAAATTTCAGGGGCGAGTTATCCAGATAAGATTTTTTTTTCTGGGGTTTTCCCCTTATCCTGAGAAGACAAATGTTGGGAAGCAACTTCAAACACTGGGGACCAGGGACTTGAAAATTTCATGATTATGGTGGAATTGCATGGACTCTGGTCTCCAGTGTGTGCCAGGACACCACCCCTCTGGCAAAGTTGCATCATTTGCTTGCCGCTGCACCACTCCTAATCACACCATGTGACACTATGTCGCTCTCACACCACAGCTTGAAGGTGGACCATTTCTGACACCACGAGGGTGGCCCCTCCTCACCATACTTTGTCGACTTGAAGTATTTGCATGTGGTGTTCATTATTCTATATAATCTTGGAGCTATCGTCTGTGGTAGATAATAAAACTTCCATGGCATGGACCTTTTTGTGGTTATAGACAAGTTTAATACCACAAAAAAAGCAATTGCATTTCTTTGGGCTATAGTCTATCTCTTTTCCAGTTACCATCAGCAGTTTTATAAAAAGTTTAACATCCTTTAATGTGGTCATATCAGACAATGAATGAATAGGTGAAATGATGTTCAAATAAGCCCAAGGTTCATAGAGCTTAAAGTTACCCGAGATTTGTCTTCTCAGGATAAGGGAAAACTCTGAAAAAGAACCTTATACAGATAGCTCATCCTAACCGAGATTCAAACTTGAGATCTCTTGAATATGAGGCAGACCACTCTCCCCCACACTACAAAGGCAGGTTCTTTTGGTCTTTACAGTTGCAACTGACATTATGCATCATTTCTCACACTTGTTGATGGATTATACTGCCTTCATTATGATCTAATTGCTACTACTCGTATTATAACTGCAGTGGGTGTGCTTCATGTGAATCTCTAGCATAGGCTTAAGTTGCACATTCCTCCAACTCACCCTATGCTGGGCAGACAGGACTTCACCTGATATGCTCTTCCTGTGAAAGCTGAATAAGGTAAACATAGTTGTCACACGTATTTTTCATTGCACCTGGTCACTTTGTCATCTAATAACATGTAGAGATTTCAAGTGCTCCCTCCTGCATATGGGAAGGGTAATCAGATGAAGAAGAAGAAGGTTTAAAGTGCAAATTATCCTTTCTCTGTCACCGTCCTTTAAAATAAATAACTAAATGATAAATTTATGGGCACTATATGAACTTAAGAACAGCCAAATAATGACAATTGTATCACATAATTGATGCACATTGTTGTGAATTTCTTCCCTTTAAAATATAAATAAATCAATCAACATGTATTCCTTTCACTTGTTATAATTTACAAGATATTAATAAGAAATTAAATAATAATCTTAGGTGACAATAAAGTAATGTGCTGCTGTGAGTTTATTTACCTAACTCCTCCTCTTGTCCCCAACGTGGAGCTTCTTTCCATCACTTCCTATTCCTCTCACAAAGGTAGTGGAGCAACTACTTCATTCTGGGGACAGTCATGTCACACCGTATGGAGTTGTGGTAGGAGACCCTTCTTCTTGAGACTGCTCAGAGGGGAAATGTGGAGTGAGGTACTGGGGACCAGGGACTTGAAAATTCCACAATTACCATAACATCTCCTCCCTAAGCTAATCTCGTTAATATTACTCACTTTTATTACATTTAATTTCTCCAACCAAGTAAAAAATCTTCTCCAGTGTTTTTTAATGTGTTGAATTCTCTAAAGTCAACATTGATTATGATAAACATGAAGTAGAGAAAAGAACTTCAGTTATGAATAATGAGTAAATGGAGTTTAAGGGCCCATCGACAGCTAGGTCATTGGTGCCTGAGAGTTATGAATAATGTGGAGAATATGTATGAAAATAAATTATAGTGAGTAGAAAAAGTCATGAGATGGTATGGTAAGTTGAAGATTCGTGGTTTGTAATAGATTTTTTTAACCATTCTTATTCATGTTTAAAATTGTGTTCTATAGATTTATTAGCAGGCTATGTCTTTATGACAACCCTTTTCTTTATATTCATCAGTTCTGATAACTATCACTACAAATATTTTAAATTACATTCATAAGCAAACATGGCAATAACACAACCATAATCAGAAAGTACAAGTGGATGCAATAAGCTATAGGTTACTCGTGAATAATACAAATTATGCTGTTGCAATATCCAACACAGCTGTTTCACAAGTAAGTCATTGATGTTTTCTTTAAGAGTACAGGTATTCTGTATTTGCAGAACCAAAGAAATCACACAAAACCAAATTTACATACATAGAAAAACATATACATTTATACATAACTTATACAGGGTGGAAGGAAGGTTATTACGTTCCTTCTAATATGTGCTTCATAGAAGCATTACAAACAAAAAAGTCTAATGGCATTTTGTATAATGATCAGCTGATTTAAAAAAAAAATGGTTTCTTTTCCAAATTGGATGTGTGATTCCAAAAGAATGTACAAAGATAATAGTTCGTTACTTGTATGATGCGTAGAGTAACTTATTTCTGATATAGTTTCGACAGTAATTATGGGACATCACACAGGGTTTTAAAATAGTCACTTAAAAGAACTAAAGGAATAGTCCAAGGAACTTTTTCAGACATCAAGTAACTCGACAATGTTATGCTGCAGTTGGTCAGGTATCTCAACCGGCTGCTGAATGTAAACACATCAGCCCCTGACATCTTGATTGGCCTACACACAGTGCAAATGGAAGGAATGCCTTCATGTCATATTACACACTTTGTGATCGCGACTGCAAAGCTCTACTGCAAGTTTGATTAATTATTAGAATAATCATCATACTATGCAGAGAGCCCAAGGTGTATGTTTCTGGATAGGCATACATACATTACTAAATGTTTCATGAGATGCCAACCTTTTCAAATTGTGAGTACCTTTATACGCTACTAATTTATGGTGAAATGGCTAAGAATGCTACAGCTGCCACCAGATTTTACCAGGAAAGATTTCCTGCTTGAAGAATTCCAAGCCCAAGAACTGCACAGAAGGTCCTGGGCACAGGGAGCCGTGCAGCCACCACACACACAGGAGGCCAATTGAGAACTATTACCGTTGCCACAGAGGAAGAAATTTTAAATCTTGTAGATGAGCAACCCAGCAGCAGTAGATGGGAAATAGTTCGTATGGTTAGCCTGTCCCATTGGTCTGTTCTCAGGATGCTGAAAGAACATTTATTGCGACAGTATCATATCCAATGGGTCCAGTGTCTTTCAGCAGCGGATTATGCCGCTAGGCTAGTTTTTGCCAATTGGTTCCTAGAACAACACACAGATATACCACAATTAATTATGGCCATAAACGAAGCTACCTTTACAAAATATGACATTTTCAATTTTCATAATACATGGGCTGTAGAAAACCCTCGCAACACCAGAGAATATTATTTTCAACAGTGATTTGCTGTGAACATATGGGCAGGAAACATTGATGACTGCCTCATAAGTCCTTACATTCTCCCCAAACAGTTGAAGACATTTGACATTTCTGCAAGGGGCGCTTCCAGGCTTATTGGAAAATGTCTTTAGAAACCAGAAGAAACATGTAGTTCCTACATCATGGTGCTCCACCACACATTACTCGGGATATTCGTGAGCATCTGAATTGTAACTTTTTCAATAGGTGGATTGGACGCTACGGGCCCATCAACTGGCCTGCAAGATCGCAGATGTTGTAACAACGTTGGGAAGCCACTTGTAACAGCGTACGTTGGGTGCAACTTTTGTGACGGTTTCTTTTCTGTCACATGAAATGCCTTGCTAGCTCATCCGGTGCAGTAGCTGCCTCTCCGCTGTGCGCCGCTGCGTTGATTTTGTGATGACAAATACAGCACAGACGTTTTCTGATTTTATTCTCCGCCATATCAATGCCTCGAAGTACAGACCTGAGCGAGTGTCTGGTATTGCGTTTTAATATCGCTATTTACTTCACCCTTACACTAATCTCCGTCGCCTTTCACACATCGACGTTTTTGGCGCGAAACTATACATATTCGCGATACAGGTTCACCCTGGTAGCAGCATCGCACAGACAGTCCCGTTCTCTCGACTTTTTTCTATTTATGTATCTCGCCCTCGCACTTTCTCTCTAGTCCCGTTATGGGGGAAGGGTGTATTTTCCCCAGCTGTGTCCTTGGACTTTAGGCAAAGCGTCCCTCGGCGCGAGATGACGAAAGATGTTTGTCCTCTGGCCTTCAGAAATGTATTCAGGTCAACATACTTTCAAGAGGCAACTTCTTTACACAATTTATAATACAAAATTATACTTATACCTAAGAGTCTTATATTTACATTCTGATTCTAAAATTACAGACATATATACATAGAAGTTCCCGTCTCAAATGCGCCGGACTTTGTAACAAGAAAAACAGGAATAATTTGAGAGATTTTTTTCCTTTTTTTCTTGTTATCAAGTTCTTTTTCCTCTCAAGTTCAGACTTCAGCTTAACTTACAAATGAGAATTTCCACTTCCTCGTAGCATCCCTTTACTTTCAGGTTAGCTACCTGTCTTGGTCTTTCACTTTTCTCCCTTGCACAATCACACATATAGGTCACTGGCACAGATTCTTCTTGTCTACCTGGCCAACGTAAACACAAGGGTTCCATGTCTTCCAGGGTACCTCAATTCTTAACAGGTATGTTTCACATAATGATATTTTGTACTGCCAATCTAATCACACTTACGAGCTGCTGATTTTACACTTATTTCTACCTATCTTCACCTATATCCTTCCAAGTTTACTATTGTTCCTTCATCTGTCTTTTTAAACTCATATACCGCTTCGCGCGTATTTTAACCATTATTGTTGTTGTTATTATTATTATTATTATTATTATTATTATTATTATTATTATTATTATTATTATTATTATTATTATTATTATTATTATTATTATTATTATTATTATTATTATTATTATTATTTTATTTATTTTTTTATTTTTATTTCAATTGTTGCTCGTTACTGTTTCCCGGATCTTCGGTCTCCCTTTGATAAGTAATTAGACTTCTGACACCATTTATTCTGTATTTCCATATCTCTCGAATTGATAGGCAGACTCAGGCGTATATTACCTCGAATACTTATTCTTTATGTGCTTTTGCATGCTCTTTCCTTTATTTGTTCTTTTTCGGTTCTGACATCGTCCTGAAGATACAGACGTAGTAGCTGCTTATGCCATTTGCCCCCTAGTTTACCGCTGTTCAGGTCCATAAGCAAGTACGTGTCAGTTCCGTATTCCTCTATCACCTTATACGGACCCTTGTATAAAAGTCCCATACGCTGGTTATATTTGTTTATGACGCTAGAAAGTTTCTTGTTTCTCACCAATACGAGATCGCCTTTGTGTAATTTCCACTTTTTCCTCTTTCTGGCCTTATGTTTTTCTTTACGTCTATCCGCCCTCTTTCTCATCCGCTCTGCGGCCAATTTCATCATTTCTAATTGCGACATACTCACGGCGCCTTCCACATCAAGGGTTTCCGGTATATTCGCACCCATCGTGTTAATGAGTTTGCCTTGCATTAACTCTACCGGTTTGAATCCCGTGGCTTGATTTACCGATTCATTTAATATTTTTTCAATTATTGTCGGTATCATCTCTGGCCATTTCGTCTGTTGATTACTACAGAATACCCGCAGATACACCGGTAGATTTCTCATGGTTCTCTCGGTTGGGTTGCTATTCGGCCGATAACGCGAACAGTGGTAAAGTTTGATACCTTGTTCTTTCATTGTGTTAACGAACTTCTTTCCTGTAAACATGGTAGCGTTATCTGCTAGTAATGCGTTCATTTTTCCGATCTGGGGTATATAATACTTTAGCAATTTATTCAAACATGTGGCACTATCGATCTTTTCAACCGGGTAAATCTTAATGAATTTTGAGAACACGTATACAAATACTATGACGTATCTATATCCAAACGCTCCTCGGGGTAACTCACCATGACAATCCACCGTAACTAAGGATCTAGGTTTGTCTCGGAGGATGGCGTTCGTCTCGTAATCATACGCGACTTGCAGTGGCTTCGCTTTCTGACAGACGTCACACACCGTAAACGTATGCCTTACCTTTCGTCTTAGGTTAGGGATGTACAAATTTTCCAAAATAGTAGCAGTCGTCCGGTCCGTCCCTGAATGACATAACGCTTTGTGGAACGTCGTAATAATTTCTTCTTCCAGGCTACCAGGAATGTATGTCTTCCACTTTGGGTTAATGGCTCCTTGCTTTTTATATAAGACTTCGTCTTTCATTCCCATACTACCTTCCACCTGTCCATCTATTTCCGGTGCTTTGTCTATTAAACTGACCAACTTACAGTCTTTTCTCTGCAATTCGCTGATTTTCTTTAATTTCTCCTTTAATCCCCTATCCATTGGTATATCTAGTTTCAACACTTTAATTTCTCTTTGCGCTCCACCCATACAATTGGGTATTTCTGCATGATGGGTCAATTGCGATAACATATCACTGAACGTATTCATTTTTCCCGGTATATGTAGGATTTCCACGTCATACATCATTATTTCGTGAGCGTACCTACATATCTTTGAACTAGTATACTTACATTTGTGTAGAAAAGATTAACTAATGTGGTCAGAGAATATCTTTATCTTTTTGCAGTATATGTATGTTCTAAATCGCTGAATGGCAAAATACATCGCACAAATCTCGATTTCTGTCACCGACGCATTTCTCTCTACATGGCTCAACCCCCTGGAAGCCGTACTCATAACATGGAACTGATCTGGAGCTGACCTCTGCCCTAGTATAGCTCCAAATCCTTGGCATGAACCATCCACGTAAATTTCATAAGGAAGTCCGTCCGTAGGCCTCCCAAGTAGTATAGAGTTTGCAAACAACTGCTTAATCTTTTCGAACGCCTTCTGCTGGGTGGCACCCCAATGCCATTTCACCCCTTTTCTCAATAATTCCCTTATAGGTTCCATTATACTGACATACTGTGGAATAAATTTCGCTTGATAGTTTAAGACGCCATTCAATTTCCTAACTTGTTTAACCGTTCTAGGGGGCGGAATATTCATGATGGCATCTATTCTCTTTTTGTCAGGTTTTAGCCCCTTTTCATTTATTATGTACCCCAAAAATTCTACCTCCTTTACGCAGAATTTAGATTTTTCGAGGTTCACGGTCGTCCCATTTTCCCGAAGCTTCGTTAATACGTAATCCACATGTTTCATGTGCTCGTCAAAATTTTTATCTATAATCAAGAAGTCATCCACATAATGGAGCAAATACGTCCTCGTGGCATCCCCTAAAATTTCATTTATGGCCCGAAGCAAACCATTTCCCCAGGTATGCATTTCGAAAGGGCAGACAGTGTATTCTAGCTGTATCCCTTCGAAGATAAAACTCGTGTATTTCCTAACCTCTTCTTTTAGCTCAACTTGCCAATATGACGCCGTTAAATCAATCGAGGAAATATATCGGCCCCTGGACATCTTAGCAATCAACTGCTCAATAGATTCGCTCCTAAAATAGTTGGGAAGTGTGCATTTATTTACCCCCCCCGTCCATCTAATGTTTTTCTTAAACTGCCATCCTTCTTCGCTATCCAAACAACGGGACTAATTATATCAGAATTTGAGATTCAGAGTATTCCTCGCTCTAACATTTTATTGATAATAGATCTCGCCTGGGTCTGTATGCGAAATGGTAGTTCCCTCTGTCTGTAATTATAAGCTTTCACGTCCTTCACCTCGAAACTGTGTTGATACGCTTTGCATCTGCCGGGTAATTTACTGAAGGTATTTGCATTTTTAGTTAATGTTTCTTCTAACTGGCGCGTTTGTTCCCTGGTCAATTGGTATGACTTGGTCAGCTTTTCTTTCATTCCGGCCTCACGACCTTGCTGGCTCTGTTCTTGGAATAAGGGTATGGACGCCTTTCCTCTCTCTCGCTCCAAAGTACCCTCTGCCTTTTCACAAAGTGGAGGCCTGTTACCTACGGGGTTGTTATCCCTGATAGCAATATTTACAACCGGTTCCGTTTCTACACGCACATGCTGGATAAATAAGTGTTCGTCTCCTATATCTGACTCATTTAACATTCCAACAATCTCACTTTCTTTCATGTTACGAACAAACGGTATTGCTATTATCTTTCCACCTTTAATTAAACTCAAACTTTCATTTGCAAAATCTACGACCGCTTCAGGTCGTACAACATGTCACATCCAATAATGGCATCACACAGGTATCAAATTATCGACCACTAAAAATATGTACTCAAACATCTCCCCGCCAATTTCTAAGCATAGCATAGCATGGTCTGCAGTTTGATTCTTTGCACCGTTTTGCCTACGGCTACCTTACAAACCAAATTAGAAGTAGGTAAAGTCATCATCTTAACATTTCGGTTTAGCAGCCCTTGGAAACATTTCGCGCTACACACATTCATGGTAGCACCTGTGTCTACTGTAAATGACTCTGTTTTACCTCCTACCTTAACTTCTATCATCAGGGACTCAACTTCGTTTTCGTCAGAGTAATCCTTTAATAATGCCACTTGTTCACTTTCGTCATCATTTAATTCGGACCGTAGCCCAGTTCAGTAAATCACCCCAGGGTTCGGTGCAATCTTTTTCCGGTCCACAACAAGATCGAAATTTAGTTTTTTGGATTATTTTCTTCTACTTGCGCAAACCCATCTCTCACAGGTGCCACTAAGATCTCATGACCTCCGGGCATATTTGAATTTCCCCCTCCTTGGCCCCGTCGGTTATTTCCTTGCGAGCTATATCCGCTACCATAATTCCTCCTGTCTTCTCTATGGCAATACTCATCGTCGGAATGGTGGGTTCTCCACTGGGTTCTTGGGTTATGCCCGTTTCGACGTCCCCTATGTTGGTACGGCCTATCATGGAAATTCGCCTCCGTTCTAATCAAATTTACCTGATGCTCGCGTCTGTCGTTTCTTGGCCTACCCTCGAATCTTGGTGGGTCATTTAGGCATCGTTCCCTGATACCAACGTCTCGGTTATAGCTCCCATTGAAATTTCTGTTGGTGCGAGGTGAACTCGGCTGACCACGCCAACTTCCCCTTTAATTTCTTCGCGAGCCATAATCTAACTCACGTTCCCAGTTACTACTTTCAAAAGCTGACACAAGATCTATTAATTCTGTAATATCTTTCGGTCTCGTTACAATCAGGTAATTTGTAATCTGCTGTGGGAAATGTTGAATAATTTGTGAAATAAAATCCGCTTCGCTTACAGGAGGATCGACTAATCGACAATTTTGCGCGCAAGTTAACACATAGTCCGTCATCGACTGTTGGCCGTGTTCATTGTATCGGCCGTTGCTCAACATTGATCTGGCTTTGTTCTGCGTGATCGCGTTCCAGTAATTGTTGAAGAACATTTGCTTGAAATACTCGTAAGAGCAATTTTCCCCCAAAACAAGCCTTAACCACGTCAGAGATCTATTTTTCAGAGCCTTACGCACAAAAAAACATTTTGGGCTGTTTCGGTATATCCTTTATCTCGAAATAGTGGTCTAAGTCGATAAGAAATTGCTTTGGATTTATAGCATTAGACTCGTCAAAAATGGGAACAGATAACTCGTTCAACAATTGCCCATATTGACTGAGACTATTTCCTGTATTAGGCGGGTTCACGTGGAAGGAACTAGGTGTTACATTCTCCATAGCGGCAGCCTCATGCTGTACAATATTTACAATTGAGTTATTCCCATTACTATCAACTGCGCTAGTCGCATTACCATCATTAATATTTCTTAATTGTATCTCCATTCTCTCTAAAGATCCCTGAAGCTCCACTATCATTTTCTCATTCTGTTTTGAACGGTTATCTACCTCTAGATGAGCTGGTAGCTGTCTCTCATTCTTTTCCTTAAGTTCACTAATTTCTTGTCCCTCAGCTTCTAATTCAGCGTGTACTACTTGTAAAGTTTCATTTACCTCCCCATGCACTGCGTTTTTAATAACTATTAGCTCATCCGTCAGCATTTTCATAGTTTCTACATTTTTTCTTTCACACGTTTCTTTCATACGTTCTAAATTTTCGTCCACGTTAACTCTAAAGGAATTTAACCCTTCCTGGATTTCGGAAATGCTCACCTGCTGTGTATTTAATTGTTCCCTAATTCTCTCCTCAAATTCCTGGTGCTTGTGATCTAAATGTTCCTTCAACTTTGATTCTTGGGTCCAAAATCCTTCGTCTATGAGTTCTTTAACTTGACCACTAATTTTACTCTCCAACCTATCACCCATGTTCTCTAATCTACCACCCATATTCTCTAATCTACCACCCATTTCGTTTATTTTTTCCAAGAGCGTCTTAAAGCAATCTCCCGAAATATTCACTACCGCGTCGCTGCTCTCAGCACTGTTTTCTTTATTCTGTTCTAACGACTCCATTTTGTTCTTTCTACTTAACTTCCCGCTACGAAGGAGCATCTATTTAAAATTACCCTATTGTATCTTCCCCACTCAGTCATACACTATATAATACCCTGTCATTCCTGCATACATTTATTTTCATGCATCTACAATTATAACTATTATATATTGTTTTTACATAGGATTTTTTTTAAACTCTGACCTTTTGGCGACCTGCGTTGCTGGGTTGATATGGTCGTCCTCTGATGTTGATTGTCTCGCTTGTTGAAACAGTACCTTATGCGCCTTTCCTCCCAGATCTTGAGGCTGCTTCTTGGTGCTCGTGATGTTCCTTGCGATCGTCGTCTCCTTTTCGCGTCCACGGCGTCTACTGCTGTCCCTGCGTTGAAGTTCACTCTCGTGCGCTGTTCTTCCTACGCGTCGATTATATTCTCGCCGAGTTACCTCATTCCATCGGCGATCCTCTGGTTGTCATCCTTTGTCGAGCCGCCACGTTGAGACGTCATTTGCAACAACGTTGGGAAGTCACTTGTAACAGTGTACGTTGAATGCCACTTTTGTGACGGTTTCTTTTCTGTCACATGAAATGCCTAGCTAGCTCATCTGGTGCAGTAGCTGCCTCTCCGCTGTGCACCGCCGCATTGATTTTGTTTGGGATTAGGTACCGGGATTTAGGTAGGCATGAGTAGGATATTTCCCAGGCGCGAGGTTAGATGACAAATACAGCACAGACGTTTTCTGATTTTATTCTCCGCCACATCAATGCCTCGAAGAACAGACCTGAGCGAGTTTCTGGTACTGCGTTTTAATATCGCTATTTACTTCACCCTTACACTAATCTCCGTCGCCTTTCACACATCGACGTTTTTGGCGCGAAACTATACATATTCGCGATACAGGTTCACCCTGGTAACAGCATCGCACAGACAGTCCCGTTCTCTCGACTTTTTCCTATTTATGTATCTCGCCCCCGCACTTTCTCTCTAGTCCCGTTATGAGGGAGGGGTGTATTTTCCCCAGCTGTGTCCTTGGACTTTAGGCAAAACGCCCCTCGGCGCGAGATGACAAAAGATGTTTGTCCTCTGGCCTTAAGAAATGTACTCAGGTCAACATACTTTCAAGAGGCAACTTCTTTACACAGTTTATAATACAAAATTATACTTATACCTTAGTGGTCGATAATTTGATACCTATGTGATACCATTATTGGATGTGACATGTTGTACGACCTGAAGCGGTCGTAGATTTTGCAAATGAAAGTTTGAGTTTAATTAAAGGTGGAAAGATAATAGCAATACCGTTTGTTCGTAACATGAAAGAAAGTGAGATTGTTGGAATGTTAAATGAGTCAGATATAGGAGACGAACACTTATTTATCCAGCATGTGCGTGTAGAAACGGAACCGGTTGTAAATATTGCTATCAGGGATAACAACCCCGTAGGTAACAGGCCTCCACTTTGTGAAAAGGCAGAGGGTACTTTGGAGCGAGAGAGAGGAAAGGCGTCCATACCCTTATTCCAAGAACAGAGCCAGCAAGGTCGTGAGGCCGGAATGAAAGAAAAGCTGACCGAGTGATACCAATGGACCAGGGAACAAACGCGCCAGTTAGAAGAAACATTAACTAAAAATGCAAATACCTTCAGTAAATTACCCGGCAGATGCAAAGCGAATCAACACAGTTTCGAGGTGAAGGACGTGAAAGCTTATAATTATAGACAGAGGGAACTACCATTTCGCATACAGACCCAGGCGAGAGCTATTATCAATAAAATGTTAGAGCGAGGAATACTTTGAATCTCAAATTCCGATATAATTAGTCCCGTTGTTTGGATAGCGAAGAAGGATGGCAGTTTAAGAAAAATATTAGATGGACGGGGGGTAAATAAATCCACACTTCCCAACTATTTTAGGAGCGAATCTATTGAGCAGTTGATTGCTAAGATGTCCAGGGGCCGATATATTTCCTCGATTGATTTAACGGCGTCATATTGGCAAGTTGAGCTAAAAGAAGAGGTTAGGAAATACACGAGTTTTATCTTCGAAGGGATACAGCTAGAATATACTGTCTGCCCTTTCGAAATGCATACCTGGGGAAATGGTTTGCTTCGGGCCATAAATGAAATTTTAGGGGATGCCACGAGGACGTATTTGCTCCATTATGTGGATGACTTCTTGATTATAGATAAAAATTTTGACGAGCACATGAAACATGTGGATTACGTGTTGACGAAGCTTCGGGAAAATGGGACGACCGTAAACCTCGAAAAATCTAAATTCTGCGTAAAGGAGGTAGAATTTTTGGGGTACATAATAAATAAAAAGGGGCTAAAACCTGACAAAAAGAGAATAGATGCCATCATGAATATTCCGCCCCCTAGAACGGTTAAACAAGTTAGGAAATTGAATGGCGTCTTAAACTATCAAGCGAAATTTATTCCACAGTATGTCAGTATAATGGAACCTATAAGGGAATTATTGAGAAAAGGGGTGAAATGGCATTGGGGTGCCACCCAGCAGAAGGCGTTCGAAAAGATTAAGCAGTTGTTTGCAAACTCTATACTACTTGGGAGGCCTACGGACGGACTTCCTTATGAAATTTACGTGGATGGTTCATGCCAAGGATTTGGAGCTATACTAGGGCAGAGGTCAGCTCCAGATCAGTTCCATGTTATGAGTACGGCTTCCAGGGGGTTGAGCCATGTAGAGAGAAATGCGTCGGTGACAGAAATCGAGATTTGTGCGATGTATTTTGCCATTCAGCGATTTAGAACATACATATACCGCAAAAAGGTAAAGATATTCTCTGACCACATTAGTTTATCTTTTCTACACAAATGTAAGTATACTAGTTCAAAGATATGTAGGTACGCTCACGAAATAATGATGTATGACGTGGAAATCCTACATATACCGGGAAAAATGAATACGTTCAGTGATATGTTATCGCAATTGACCCATCATGCAGAAATACCCAATTGTATGGGTGGAGCGCAAAGAGAAATTAAAGTGTTGAAACTAGATATACCAATGGATAGGGGATTAAAGGAGAAATTAAAGAAAATCAGCGAATTGCAGAGAAAAGACTGTAAGTTGGTCAGTTTAATGGACAAAGCACCGGAAATAGATGGACAGGTGGAAGGTAGTATGGGAATGAAAGTCGAAGTCTTATATAAAAAGCAAGGAGCCATTAACCCAAAGTGGAAGACATACATTCCTGGTAGCCTGGAAGAAGAAATTATTACGACGTTCCACAAAGCGTTATGTCATTCAGGGACGGACCGGACGACTGCTACTATTTTGGAAAATTGGTACTTCCCTAAGCTAAGACGCTTGTAAATTGTGAGGATTGCACGGTTAATAAAATAAAATAAGTAAATTAAAAAAAATTAGTACATGCAGGTGATTCGAACTACCTTCACAGCAGACAGATTACTTCGGAATGTTGCGCCCGTTCCAACTGAGCTACCTAGTAACGTGTGAGACAAATATTCCGTTTAAGATGTAATATTCGCTGGTTCCAGTGAATATTTGCAGAAGTGCAAACGTCAGCTGTCTAATTAAGCATATATTAAAAAGCGATTTGATAACATCTATATTAGCACTAACTTCATCGAGTGTTTAACATCCATGTTAAATACGCGGGTAGAACCTGGTAATGGGGTCGATGTTTTCATGTTGGACTATAAAATGCGGATTGCAGAAAACTCGAGAATAAGGGGCAGCTGATTCACCTGGTGTATGCATATGTATGTCGTGTTCACTGGAATTTAACATACACTACTTTATAGCGCCTATAATTGCCTAGTACCTGGGCGACCGAGCTTCGCTCGGCGTTTTTCGCCTCTGTTTTTGTGAAATCTTGTATTTTTGTGGGAGAAGATACTTATTTAGATAAACTGAAAGTCAAAACGTTAACTAAATAACAATTTTAGTCTCAATTGTGAAGAGTCATTTCCGAGATACAACTATTTCATAAACACCATCATTTCAGCTGTAAAACATCCACTGCTGAACGCAGACCTCACCCATAGATATCCACCCAGTTTGACGTTTTCGTTGAGCATTTGTTCCATAATGGAGTTCAGTTCCTTGCTGCTGTGATTGACTCCACTGCGTTGACACGTTGGCCAAGGTCCTTCATCTTTCCGTCGAGTTCTTCGATGGCTTCCTTTACTCTGGCCAGTCGCTCGTTAGTATTATCCGAAGATCTATCTTCATATTAGACATTTCCGTCTTCATTTTTCTGTTTTGGAGTTTACATTTTCAATTTGCCTTCCATTTTTTTTTTCCATTTTGTCCATTTTTGTTCCTATATTTTCTATTCCGTAGTTTACATTTTTCCAATTCGGTTTTGATATTTGTTTCCTCTGCCGCATTCCGGAATTCATTTCATTTACCATTATGTCCATCTTGGCTAACATTTGTTTCATCAGCTGTTCCATATCGTGCTTTTCGGCGCACTCCTGACATCAGCTGTGATTACTTTACTTTTTTATAACCATTTCTTTATTTTTTATTAAAACACCGGAGCAACACTAAGCAAAAGCACTGTTGAACAATAACAAATACTACAGGAAGAAACGCTGGTTGATAAAGCCATGTGAATGTACTACGCATTTCTGTTTCAATCATATAGAAAATTTTATAAATTGTCAGTAATTGTTCGCTGAAACGGGAGTAGTGAAAGAAATGTGATTGTGTTTAGTAAAATAAAAATGAGTAGAAAAACCGTGTGAATGTTATACGTTACACTTATATTTCAAGTGCATGGAAAAATGTATGTTTGTAGAAGAGGGAGTGGTATGTTAGGTAAAAGACAAAGGAGTAGAGAAAACCATGTGAACGTTGGAACGTTATTTCGTACCTCCTTCTTCTTCAATGTTATGCGAAAGTGGGGAAGTTGACGGGAACAAATAAGATCAGAAGAATTTACCGGTGAATGAAGCGATGAGACTCTTGAAGCTTTTCATCGAAGTTCTCGATGAACCTCAGGGCGTAGTACGGGCCTGCGTCTTACAAAGAAGATTAAATTTCCTTTTATCTTTTAAACATACTTATTTATTGTTCCTTCAAGTCACAAACAACAATACAACTTCTCAGGATTGGCGTCCTTTTTCACAAGCCCTGCGGGGTTCACACAACCCGAACACGGACTGCGTAATTTTACTTGGAACGTTTATTCGTAATCTTCTTCTATTTGTCGATGCAGCCTTACTAATTGTATATCAGTTCTCTGCATTTTCACTCCTGTTGACTTTTAAAACGCAATGTTCTTCCAATAAACACTATGTCGATCACTTTTACAATTGTTCGCGGACTATGCGATTTTCGCATGACGCCAATCCCAACAATACATGATCAAGCACAAGCTAAGACAATTGAAAATCTCTATCATTGCCCACTAGGACAATGATTCACAATTCTAGGGGGCTTTTTCTGCCACCACTATGAACACAAATTTTAACTATCTTCGGAGGCTTCTTCTAAAAATATCGCCTCAACGTAATACGTTAGGTGGTAAAATGCATTGCATAAAAACCTTCGCCATGAAAACAATGAGATATATCACTTTTCATGGCGATCGGTCAACCTGTTTTGGAATTTATCCACTCTTTAACATACGATATGTATAGGCGTTGGTATGTATGAAGTAAATAAACGATAGGGAATAACATGTGAATTGTTACGTAAAACAATAGTGAGTAGAGAAAATAGTATGAATATAACACGTTGTATTTCTTTTTCAAACATATCAAATTGTATGAATTATATGTTGAAGGGCGAGTAGTGAAAGAAGACTGATGAAAGAATTAGTCGAGGAAGTCGTGTGAATGTAATACGTTGCATTTATATTTCAATCATAGAATATTAATATAATAACATATATGCATCATGCATTAACATTATTAACATGCATCAGTTTCTTTGATTTTTCAAATGAAAGAAAATATCTGTTAGCATTATGCACAAAAGACAAGCTGGAAAAGACCTATTGCAGTTGTGCAGATGAAGCTGTATTGTTCAGTAATTTCTTAGCCCAGTCTGTTAGTTCTGCAAAGAACCAAAGTGTGTTCAGGAATGTAATACCCTTACCCAAATATTCACCACATGGTCCTGTTGAATGCTGTATAAATTCTTTTCAAATTTTTGCAGACACATTATATTTGCTATACTTTCTATGAACAAACAAAAGACCAACAGTTTTGCATGACTGTCTGACCCAATTGACAATGCTCACATAGGTGGGAACATTGTTGTGTGATCCAAAATTAAATTCATAACATAACATTTTTGGTACATGCTTTACAGATTTCATGTCAGCCAATGCATGAAAGATCTTTTATAGTGTTCACATTCCATCATTGCATATTCTAAATCATGTGATCATTGTCATTGTTGCAAGCCTTTTTCATACATTGCAAGAGACCTACATACCGGGTGTTAATGAACTACACCGAAATAATTTCAGCGATTGAGGACGTGACTAATATAAGCAGGTTGAGATAGGCAATACATGGTCTGCGGCTTAACATAATGCAGTTAATTGCGTTAAACCTACTTGGCATCAGATGCTGATAAGTTGGTGTTTAAACAAGGTGGGTGAGATTATTGGATTAGAATGTCTTTAAAACTGCATCTCAAGTATAGAAATATTGAAACTTAATAGCTCGTTATAGGCGTTCTCAAGATTTTATGCCTCAAATATATCTCAAATCTCGAGCTAATCACCTGCCAGTGTGACACTGAAGAGCAATTAACTGCCTTCTTGAATCAATAACCTACTCTAGTAGTGTTTGTGTAACTGTTCTGGTAGCCCAATCCGTAATGCTGAAAACTGTTGTCATTGGTTCGGTTACTCTCACGTGGTTAATTTTTTTTTCTTCGTCATAAATTACAATAGGCAGTTTCTTTAAACCTTACGTTTACGTAAGTTGCATTTACTTTTCATTTTATGTAACTTTGTTCACCCTTTAAACCTCCTCCCATTTAGACGTACAGCATGTGAGAGTACTAAGCAGGATTCAACCTTTGTTAGAATTGCACTCACAAGGTGAAATTACTCTGTAAAGTGCATTGTACAAGAATTAAAAAGTTAGACAAAGTATTAAAACAAAAACAACCAAACAAACAAAACAAAAATGAAAAAAAAAAAAAGAAGAAAAATAAAGTGAAGGAGACGTGAAATCGTTTACCTTTCATTTGAAAGCTAATGTCATAACCATTGCGCCAGAGGGAGTGCTCCAACCGTCTCTTCATTTTCGTGTGTTGTCCACTCAAGTGGTATCATCATTAGCAGTGGCGTACTGGCACTTTAGAAACTTCCACATTTGAACCAAATTACTTGTTTCAGAGATCTCCACTTGCTCTGAAAATATTTCGGTGTAGTTCATTAACATCCTGTATATGAAATAATTTGTTATTGAAATGTGATTAAATTTGTATTGTTAATCCTATAAGACAGACATCCCATATATAATGCTAATAGGTATTGTGCAGTACTAACAAATGCACATAAGCATGTTAAGTCTCTAACTGGATCAAATCCTGGCTGTGCCACTGTTTTGCTCACAACATTTCTTCCACATATATACTACTTGTTTTATTTGTAAGATCAAAGTGCATATTCCTTGTGGCACATTGATGAATGTTGCTACCCCTCCCCTTTCCCTAGGCAGCAACAATTACTAATTAATCCTAATATCACATTTAATACAATATCTGCAGAATTTTAAAAGGGATTAAACACCAATTTAAGCATGAGAAGGTTACACTTCTTTGTGGGAAATGAGTCAAAAGCCTTGAGAATTAGATTGTGGGGGTGGGTGTTGTACCTTGAGCCACTTGTCGGTCTGGGTGGTAGAGATCTGCACGGGCCGACTTTCTTAGGCCCGGCCCGGCCCGGTACCAATCAAGCCCGGGTCCGGCCCGAGCCCGAGAATAGTCTATAGGCCATGGCCCGGGCCCGACCCGAGCCCGATTGTGCAATTTTCTTTTAAACAAAATTATCCTGCAGTTATTGACATTATTATTATTATTATTATTATTATTATTATTATTATTATTATTATTATTATTATTATTATTATTATTATTATTATTATTATTATTATTATTATTATTATTATTATTATTATTATTATTATTATTATTATTATTATTATTATTATTATTATTATTATTATTATTATTATTATTATTATTATTATTATTATTATTATTATTATTATTATTATTATTATTATTATTATTATTATTATTATTATTATTATTATTATTATTATTATTATTATTATTATTATTATTATTATTATTATTATTATTATTATTATTATTATTATTATTATTATTATTATTATTATTATTATTATTATTATTATTATTATTATTATTATTATTATTATTATTATTATTATTATTATTATTATTATTATTATTATTATTATTATTATTATTATTATTATTATTATTATTATTATTATTATTATTATTATTATTATTATTATTATTATTATTATTATTATTATTATTATTATTATTATTATTATTATTATTATTATTATTATTGTTATTATTATTGTTATTATTATTGTTATTATTATTGTTATTATTATTGTTATTATTATTGTTATTATTATTGTTATTATTATTGTTATTATTGTTATTGTTATTGTTATTGTTATTGTTATTATTATTATTATTATTATTATTATTATTATTATTATTATTATTATTATTATTTATTTTTTTTTTTTTTAATATTATTGCTCCTTACATACACTTTCTGTCTCGCAATTTATCAGCACACCAGCCCAACGTTATGGCAATGGCCCATGGAATATCTCATCTCTGGTGTATACTACTGATAACCATTTGCCACGGCTACTACTTCGCCATCTCGTTAACTGCAAAATGAAACTATGAACTGTGATCCGACCCTGCTTTAGTGATGCAACGTTTACATCAGAGCTCCTACTCATTTTGATTGGACGCAGACATCGATTACTCCTACCCGGAGTGTGATAGTGCGTCCATAAACCCCAAACAACAACAACAACAACAACAACAACAACAACAATTACAAAAATTAGACGTTGCATCTTATTTGTGTAGTGAATATTACTGAAGCAATGCGATC